>CAXKWD010000011.1:52159119-52318849 GCA_964059195.1 Ectobius pallidus
TTTCTCCTTAAAGGGTCCCTTATAGTTTTTAAAATCCTGGTTTCACTGATATGATGTTTATCCTTTATCATGTGTTGACTCAAACCAGTGCTCATCTTATTGTTCCTTATATCCCTTTCATGTTCTTTTAACCTTAAACCAACTGTTCTATCCGTTTCACCAATATATACACCACCACAGTCTCTGCAAGCTATCGAATAAACTCCTGGTTTGTCCATGCTCTCTTTCGTCTTTCCGAGTCTCTTATATCGTGAAAAAATGTTTTCTATGGTTCTTTCCACCCTGAACGCTGGTGTTAATTCATACTTATTTAGAACTTTACCAAGGACGTTACTAACCCCTGGCTTGAAATTTATACTAACAAAATTCCGATTTTGGTCTTTATCTTTTTCATCCTTTCACCTTTATCAGTCAGTTCCATTTTCCTCCAAATTTTCTGCAAAGTTCCCTCCCTGTACCCATTGATTTTGGCCAATTTGAAAATGTGTTCTTTTTTATTTGTTCTTTTATGAATTTTATAATACAATTTCAGTGGAAAATATGGAACAACGAGTGTTGAATAAAATACTTGTATTTGAATGGAATTTTTACCCACATACAAGGCAAGTGGATCAATAGTAGGCCCTACTTGCTACAATGATATAGAAATACTGAGGAATCTACCGGTACTGTGAGAAAAAGGAAAAAGGGATGAATAATTGAACAAGTTTTTTAGTCTTGTAAGCTGTGATCGATGGATTTAGAGTTCTACACATTTTGCTGGATGCTGAGTCCCCCATCCTCAAGAGGATCTCTTTTCTTGGCAGACAGCAGTCAGTAGTCAGTTTACTGCCAAGTGCCAGAGATAGAAAACCCTCCTGAAGATACTGGTTGCAGTACCTGACCAATTGTTGCAAATTCCAGACCCAATTGACCTATGGCCTACAAACCATTTAAATGTCAGCCATGAAGTCTTAAGCTGTTATGAAAATAAGATGGTTGATGCATATGCCTTTGCTATTCTGTTCTCTTGATCACTGCTTTTGTAGCGGAGGGGATAGCACGAATCCTTTTACTGCAACTTACATGCCATTTATAAAGATGTTCCACAATGATTCAGGTATGGAACTAGATGTGAAGGACTATAGGCATGGACTTACCAAAGTTCATACAAATAATTTTATGTTCAGTGTATTCAGTATTGTAATCATTTTGTTGTCATGTTAACATTTCTCAATATCTGTGTACATTCAAATGGTGGTAAATGATGTTGACAAACAACTATGTGAAAACTTTACAGCAGTGGCGTGTGGCGTAATTTAAGGTGATAAAAGCATTAATATAAATTTTAAACACCTGTAGTACAGAAGTGATAAGAACCAAATCACTTGCACTTATTTGAAGCCTAAATTGTTTCTTCTGTGTTTGCAAACAAAATCGTCATTGACTTAGGCATAGAAGTACTCAATGCTGCTAATATTTTACAGTAATTTGTTATCTGTAAAAATAATAACTTGGGTATTCTATCTTTCCAGCTTGCAACCTCGCTAATGCCGTAGCAGTTTGGCCAGACTCACATCAGAAAATTCTAAAAACCGGTATCTTTTTTATCCACTGAAGGAAGTGGGGAAAAACCAGAGACAGTATGCTATCCAAAGATTTTTCCATGTCATACCTCAATTTGAAAAGGCATACCCCCCTCCCTTACAACATATTATATATTATGCAGTAAATTATTCTATACATTCGGCAGTGCTTTTAATGAACTCTGCTTTATAGTTGATTCCCAAGCAGGAGCGCAAAAGTCACGAACATCTTATATTGTCAATTGACAGAACTTTATTTATTTCTGTAAACAATTTTAAAAGTATGTAAGAATTATTTAAACAACGGTACAGGTTACAGTATTTTGTTACCAAAATGTTTTTAAAACATCGGATCTAGTGGTATAGTAATTAAGATTTTCAACAATGGCCATCACAAGTTACTGATCGAAGTCTTCTATACTGGCAATGGCTACTGGTGAAAGCGTACCAGTGGATGAATGACCAACAAAAGTAATGATGCAGAAAAATAATAGGACCTACTCCTTGCTACGTAGGTATGTTAACAATTTTCTTTAAGTTCACTGATTTTCAGTGATAATATGCCATTTGACAATTGATACCAGTTTTGGTATGCCACTGGGCCTTTGAATTCATACCAGTGCATACCGTCTCACTTCCCTCACTACTTGTATCGCTATCGCTACCTCCTCTTGTATCCAACAAGTAAATACAACTGGGAGTTGTGATTGGCTTTGAATGTCAGTCTCTCAATGCTTCAATAAATAGAGCATTATTGGACTTCTTTTTTATTTTTTCTGTAACTAGGCTACATTACATCTCTTTGCTTCAATCATATTAACTTAAATTCCATTAATGTAGGCATTCAAGATAATAGTTGTATTTCTGTAGTTTATTAACTGTAATTTATTTTTATTTTACCAATCATATTTATATAAGTGAAATAAAGCAGAACAAATAAAAATTTCAAAAATAACTACAACTGCTATTTAAAAAGAGAAGAAAGATAGGCTAATCTTACATAATTAATATTTATTATACCACAAGAAATATTAACATTTAGAAATACACCCGAATGAGCAAGATTGCTCATGCTCTGGTTCAGTTTCAAAAATATCAAAGTGAAGAAAGAGGAGAGACAAAAAAACAGAGTGTATAAAAAATGTGATTAACTAATAAAGAAAGTAAAAAATGTTAAACATAAATACATAAAAGGATTGAAACAAAAATGTCTTAAACAGCTAAAAAATTACAGAAAATTATTTACATATCTATTAAATTGTGGAGTATGCTGAGAGATCAGGATACTTTCTGATTATTGAGTTATAGAAACAGGGACAAATATTAATGCTATGTTTTAATCCTGCTGATGTGAGACATTTGGGTTCTGATAGGAGTAAATTAGCATTTCTTCTAGTTTTGTAAACATGATCGCTGGAAGAATATTTTACACGATGTTTGTGAAAATATTTTAATATAGAAAATTTGTAGAGTTGGTTAAAACTGAAAATATTAAACTCCGAAAATATTTGACTAGTTGGGTAATCAATGTGTTTTTAGACAGATTTTTATTATTCTTTTTTGTAAAAGGCAGAGGCAGTTTTCGCTAATCCTCCCCAGGCTTGTAAAAGTACACTTCATAGTGCTACACTCCATAGAGGGTTAGGACCCACCATCTGACTGCATCTGCCCCCCTATATTTTCTTCACTGGTAGATGGCAAGATCATCAACAAAATCTTGGCTTTCATTATGCGCATTATTCTCTTTTCTAAATAATAGGTGACATCAATTAAATGATAAAGTTCTCTCCCACTGTGTTGAATAACTGATTGTTACCTTTGATTGACAAGATAAAAAAACTATAGTTCTGCTAGAAGTTGCTCATTATTGGCTAACTGCGGTATTAGTAAGGCTAACACAACAACAATATCGATACTTCAAGTTGGTATACTAACCAAAATTAAACTTTCTAATAAACAATTTCAATTTCACTTTTTCAAGTTCTCTTAATTCACATAAGGGTCGTCTGGAAACAGTAAGAGGTAATTATTCTTTTCAGGAAGTCCCCAAACCCAATTCTATGTTTTAAAATATTTCTTTTTAGTATTTATGCAATGAAAGTTGTGTATAATAATATTCACAATAGAAAGCTACAGCTCAGGATAACATGTGAAATTCCTCTCACGACTCACAGAACAGTGGGAAGCCACATATTTAGTGGTTGCTTCCAATTAGATATAACAATTTCTCTAAAGATTACGATAATTTCAGATAGTTACATACAGAGTTTACAAATTGCGCAATTAGAAACAAGACACAAGAACAAAACACCGGTTAAATATTTACACGTTATGAGTTGCAAGTTACCAAGGTGTTGAGTTATTCTGTTTTTCAACAATAAAAGGAATAATGTACTAAAATCTGAAAGGTAGGGCTAATAATATTCATAGTGAAATAATTGCAGTAATAAAACAATTCAACAATATATTGATTATAATTGATAAAGAAAGACTAAGATCAAACTTAATAAAATATAACATATTTAACTAGAATAAATTTTGTACCTCCCTAACATGTACATGGAAGTTTATAATTTTTCCAGAAGGCAAGACTGTGCTCTATACAAACTTTTACAAACAAACCGCTTCCCAATATATCCACAGCTTGGATCATATTAAGTGAGCAGTCACATCTGCCTGCAATTTAAAAATCTGTGGGTTTCTATCCAAGATCTTGCAGAAATACACGAATTACGAAGCTCGTCCATCTCTGGTGCCCTGTATCCTTACTGGCAATGGCGACCAACCAGCCATAGGGAATTTCGTTCTCGTGAATTAAACTTTTCAAAATATGGAACAATTAAAGCTATATAAAATTGACTTTTTCTAATAAATTTCATGTTTAGTGTTATTCACTGGGGGAAGCATTGTAAACTTTCCATGGCCACTGCTTTCCAGAGACTTGACAAAAACTCTGGCATTGGTATGAAAACAGGAAATGGAAAAGAAACATAATAAGAATAACTTAGCTATGTAAACACAATGGTGGTCTGTTTGATGTTTTTGTCTAAACGTCACAATTGCTGTTTGTCACGATTATCCTAATATCCAATAGAATCTAATGATACTGAACAATCAATAGATTTACCATAATCAAATAAGTAACACTGCTTACAAGATGTCATGTAAAAGCAATATGACAGACACTAAAATAATTGGCCTACAATATTGACATAACACAAAAAGATATATATTCAGACAAACTTTTATACAGAATATCAAGGGACTGGACATGAGGAAAGGATAAACAATTGTATCCTTTCAGGAGATATTATTATATTGAGAGAAACATGTTAAATGTTTCACAAATACGCTTATTAGGTGAGCGTTTGTCATGTAATTAAACGACAATATATTCTACTCATTAACAGAAACTTACTTACTTACATACATGAGGTAAACAAATACCTATTTTGATAAGGAGTCAGAATTTTACTAGAGAATAGGATAAAAATTTAATGCTGATATTTTTGCTGTAAATTCAATCTCAAATTACACTTTTTATATATTATCTTTTAGGTAAGGCATATGCTGACATGAAGGAACTTTCTATTATGTATTTCTTCCATAATATTATTTTGACTTGTCTTTGGCAGTTTGGGCAGTGAATACAGTAACAGATGCCCTGGAAGCCATTTTCTTAACCAACGTTCAAAGAGAGGAAATTTTTTCACGCCAATTTTTAGGAAACCAGTTTAATAATTTCTAAGAAAATTCATTACATAATATATGATTGCTACATTTATCAACATTTTCCATTAGGAGAGTTCTGTCTTTCTCTCTCTTTCAATTTCACCTTTAGCCACAAATTCATAATTCTCTCTT
The DNA here is from genome assembly GCA_964059195.1 of Ectobius pallidus. NCBI lineage: Eukaryota > Metazoa > Arthropoda > Insecta > Blattodea > Ectobiidae > Ectobius > Ectobius pallidus. The sequence continues at coordinate 52,164,549 of CAXKWD010000011.1, forward strand.
CAGACATACACCCCATTTTCTGATCCAGGTATTTCAACTTTTGTCCTTCCAAATCAACATTTTTCCATTGTTGTAGTTAGTGGGTTTACTAGTGTTTCAACATCTACCTTTAAATTTCTGTTAAATTGATATCATTGCCGTCTGTGTTGATTGCATTTAATGTCATGTTCCTGGAATTATTTGTGTATACATGTAATAAATGTATTCACTGTAAGATATATATATATATGGATCCATCTTCAATTCATTTCATCTGATTCGCTTAGAGACTCTACTGTTGCAGTGTGCGTCTTCAGTGTCTGAGACAATGTGGGGTCTCGAGTTCAAATTGGGTTCTTCCTCCCTGATATCACATTCTTGTAAACTATTATATCATATGATGCAGCTCTTCCTTAATTTACACACAAAAAAAGACAAGTAAAACTAAACAATTTAAAAAGAAAAGAAACCTTACTGCTCAAAAATGACTTGTCTTTGACAGTTTGGGCAGTGAATACAATAACAGGTGCCCTGGAAGCCATTTTCTTAACCAACTTTCAAAGAGAGGAAGTTTTCTCACACCAATTTTTAGGAAACCAGTTTAATAATTTCTAAGAAATTTTATTACATAATATATGATTGCTACATTTATCAAAATTTTCCATTAGCAGAGTTCTCTCTCTCTCTCTCTCTCTTTCAATTTAACCTTTAGCCACAAATTCATAATTATATCTTCAGACGTACACTCCATTTTCTGATCCAGGTATTTCAACTTTATCCTTCCAAATCAACATCTTTCCATTGGTGTAGTTTGTGAGTTTACTAGTGTTTCAACATCTACCGTTAAATTTCTGTTAAATTGATATCATTGCTCATCTGTGTTGATTGCATTTAATGTTGTGTTCCTTGAATTATTTGTGTATACATGTAATAAATGTATTCACTGTAAAGACATAGATATATGTGGATCCATCTTCAATTCATTTCATCTGATTCACTTAGAGACTTGACTGTTGCAGTGTGCATCTTCAGTGTCTGAGACAATGTGAGGTCTCGAGTTCAAATTGGGTTCTTCCTCCCTGATATCACATTCTTGTAAACTATTATATCATATGATGCAGCTCTTCCTTAATTCACATACAACTAAACACAAATGAAACTAAACAATTTAAAAAGAAAAGAAACCTGACTGCACAAAAGAGACAGGATAGTTAAAATGGAAAAAAAGCCAGAAAGTCAATGAAACACCTTGCCTGAACATTGGAATCATGTGGCACAGAATTTTAAGGAACGTGATTTATTGCTCACATGAACATTTAGTAACTATTATAACAGTGAACTGTTTTCATATAGATCTAATTGTGGTGTTGAATTTTTTCTAGCATTGCAATGAATAATTTTATTCACTATTTGTTAAACTAGATTGACACAACTATTTTATTAAAGACAGGCTTTCAGTCTGTCTTCCTAAAGAGAGATTTATATGTAGATAGAGTTATGAATATATAGGTACGAGGGAGAATCAAATGGAAACCGCAATTAATTTTTTCCACTATTTTTCTGCAGGAAGAATGTTTGCTTCTACATTATTTTTCTACATAGTCCCCTCCCAGTTCAATGCACTTATGCCATCAGATAGGAAGTGCTTTGATACCGCATGAGAAAATTATTCTGGTTGACACTGTAGACACGCATGCACCGTTGATTGGGTGTCTTCGTCAGACTTGAACTTCTGACTTCCAAGGAGCTCCTTTAATGGACTAAAGATACGGAAATCTGATGATGGCAAACCTGGCAAGTTTGGCAGATGTGGGAGGCACTTGAAGCGTATGTCGTCGATGGTTTTCATGATTGCACGAGCAGCATGAGGATGGGCGTTACCACGTTGAAGCAAAACACCTGCTTTCAGCAACCCCCTTCGCTTTGTCACCATCAGATTTCTTAATCTTTAGTCCGTTAAAGGATCTCCTTGGAGGGCAGAAGTTCAAATCTGATGAAGATGTCCAATTGATGGTGCAGGAGTGGCTACAGCGTCAACCAAAATAATTTTTCTCATGCTGTATCGAAGCTCTTCCTATCCAATGGCATAAGTGCATTGAACTGGGAGGGGACTATGTAGAAAATAATGTACAAGCAAACATCCTTCCTGCAGTAAAATACTGGAAAAAAATTAATTGCGGTTTTCATTTGATTCTCCCTCATGTGTATATATATATTATAGTTATAAATATATAGATATAGAGATATAGATACAGAAATCAATATATGTAGATCTCTCCATATAGATCAATGTAGAGATTTATATTATAATCTATAGAGGAAAATTTGTCCTGGTTGGCAGTTTAACCAGGGTTTTCAGCTTTGTATGCTGTTGCCTCAAGCACTAGGCTCTTATAGGATGTATCTGGACCCATTCCAAATCTTCCTCTAAACCCCTATTGCTCTCGCTATGGACCTTATCACTTCTAGAGTGTAGCGAGGATACATCAAACTTTGATGCTTATTTTAATTATAGGTTTTAAGAAAAAAAAACTTTCAATTGTTATTAGTTCATAATAGCCTGTTGTTGGACATCTGCATATGAAGCTGAAAACCTGAGTTCAATTCCTGCCAAGAAAAAAATTTGCCTTTATAGATTACTAGCAACTACGGTTTGGTACTTTAAATTACCTTCTCAGAGCACTTTACAACACATTTGGCAGCCATCATCAGTAACTAACTCCCTTGTTATCAATGTTGTGGTTAGGAAGATGTTTCTGTATGATTTGGAAGTAAAGTGTGTGGAATCTGATTTGTGTTAGATAGTTTAGGAAGTTGGTGTTTCTATGTACACTTGTCTGCACGTTTCATATTGTAGGCCTACACTGAGGGTGTTACCTCTGGGGCTAATGAATAGAAGTTCCGTGATTGTAGCCATAAAGCATATCCCCTCAAGGCACTAAAAAAATATTAATTATTCAGACTCACCATATATGAAACATACCGATACAATGCAGACCACAACTACTGTACGACTGATCGTACAAAAACATTTTCCTATACATAATGCTTGCAACAGTTGCTGATGATGGCTACCAAATGCTGTTGAAAGCACTACAAAAATGTATTTCAGATATCTAAAAATATTACCGGTAGTGACTCATTCTTATTTGACAAATAGTGGATAAATTGATCTCAGTGAAGTTAAGTGAAGAACCTGTTATTGATAGGAAACAATTCTATGCCATCTAATTTCAACATTTAAATAGAGTTCTGAGTCTTATTTTTGAGCAGTCTATTTTTCTAATATAATTTAAATTTTTACTCATATTTCAGAAACACGGTTGTCTATTAATATAGTATGAATATAGTTCTTAAATTATATGTTTTGTATTTATGTATCTAGATGTTTCAAAGCTAAACATAAGTTTCATCAGTTTCATGTACTTGAGATGTAATAAAGTTATGCATGCATTTCCTTAACTTCCTTTATTGACTCTGCGTTTCTTATGTTTGTAAGACAATAGGGCTACACTACGAGCTGACCAACAAAGCTTGGAATGCAATTAGCTCGGGCGTTGTGAATTCAACATGCTAAACGAACAAATACAAGCAATCCTTTTCATTCATGTTTTATTGCTCTTCTAAACTTAATGACAAAATCTACAACATGGCCTGAAGAATTTAGAGAGCACCATCCCTACCACCTACACATTGACTGCATACTGCGTATTCTTTTACAGCTGAGTGAACACATCGTGACAACTACTCTTAACACTTTATATTTTATCTGCAATGTACACGTGTGAAATTCCATGTTATCTGTTTTCACAAACTACCTTTCTTGTCTGATCAAGTGACATTGGAAATTAGGAGAGTAAATTTGGAATCTATGAGAAAACTAGGATAAGGGGAACAGAAATTCAGCTGTTTGTAAGCGTTCCTTGCTGAAGTCTGGTAGTTTCTTCCTGCTCCTGCTCCTGTTCTGTTCCATTTCAGGTCATCTGACAGCAGTGTTAACAAGACATTTTTTCACAGAGAAGTAACCAAAGGTGAGAACAAAGCTGTTATTCAATATAAGATGGACTAGTAATGAAATGGAGAATTATGCCACCAACATTTGGGTGATGTTTTGTGCATGTCTCTTGCTCCAAGATGTACTTGCTGCAAGGTTAAGTTCAACAAATATTGAACAGATCCTCCATATTGAATCTCTGAATGTTTAGTTTGCAATATGTTGCAGTAGGGCCTACTGCAAAAAATGCAAGCAAAACTAATAGTTAATGCAAATAAAGGTTTAACTTTCAGCCTTAAACAAAAGTAACCATCTTGAGCATTACATTCTATGTAGGCATACACTAATTACAAAGAAGGCAAAACTAGCACAAACAGGGCTCAAATCGAGGGGGAATGCAGGTATATGCTATACCCCTACTTTTCTCTGGAGGGGGATTGGGATACTCCCACTTTTCAAACCCATTGCAGATTCCTATTAATATTAATGGATGCCGCCCCCATGGCTGAGTGGTTAGACCGCTCGGACCCGGGGTTGAATCTCTGTGGATTCATGTGAAATTTGTAGTGGACAAAATGGAGTCAGGGCAAGTTTTCTCTGGGTGCTCTGTTTCCCCTATCATATATATCATTCCACCGTTGCTCCATTCATCTTAGTATGACCATTCAGTTGCAATAAAGAATTATTCTTAATATTAATGGACCACCATTAGAAAAATGGAATCCGAAATACTAGGCCTATATAACACAGTGGTTGAAGCACCATAAGCATGCAGAGGATACAAGATTCTGGAAATTGGCTCCACATCAATACATAGCTACGCAGACCTGTGGAAACTTTGTACCCCTTTTTTTTTTTTTTTTTTTTTTTTTTTTTTTTTTTTTTTTTTTTTTTTTTTTTTTTTTTTTTTTTTTTAGCCATTTAAACACTGAGCGTACAAATATAGTGGATGAATGCTCAACAGAAAACAAAATAAACCATGAAATACTGGTTCATTGTGCAAATGCAGAGTAACCTAACCTTTCATGTCAGAGAAATAGAAAATATGCCTAATTAAGGGTAATTTTTGAAGAGATTTAAGACATTTGTATATTATTTGGATGATGTGTAAATACTTCATTTTATAGGGTGTCAACAACTGAAAGAAATATATAATATACTCGCTGGTTTCATTCAGACAACTCCAGTTGGCCAACATGCATTGAGTGTTGTGGGGGGGCTTTTGATTAATGATAAGTATCTATTTCTAAATGGACTCAACTAATTTGAATTTTGTGAAATCTCTTTTCTTTTGTGGATAAAAGGTTTGCCTCTATTACATAATAATCTTGTATTATACACTGATTATTATTTTGGAAAAGAACATGGAATATAATTGATATTTACTATCGATATCATTACAATATCGATAGTTTATCGCTTTTAGTTGAAATTACACCGATCACAAAACAAGCAGTTGTGAGAGTCAGGTGGTATGAAGTACTGCTTCCAAATAGCCTCTGACCTAACATGGTGTGACGTCGATAAATAAACGTGAAGTGAAGTGGTGGTGCCTCTGGCTATGGCACCCCAGTAAATATGCCGGGATAGTATATTGGTTTAGTGAATCTGTAATGGTCTTGCCTGCTAACTTCTCGACACCAACCAGAAGGTGAGCTAACATGAGATTAATGTTCTAACTTGAAAGTGCATTTTTATTATTTTGGAAATGAACATCGAATATAATTGGTATTTATTATCGATGGCATTACAATATCGACAGTTTATCGCTTTTAGTTGCAATTACACCGATCACAAAACAGAGCAGTTGTGACGTGTCGGGTGGTATGAAGTACTGCTTTCACATAACCTCAAGTATGGTGCCTCTGGCCGTGGCACCCCAGTAAATATGCCGGGACAGTATATTGGTTTAGTGAATCTGTAATGGTCTTGCCTGCTAACTTCTCGACACCAACCAGAAGGTGAGTCAACATGGAATTAATGTTCTAATTTGAAATCTGTGTTACGTATTGTATTATTGCAATACCGATAACTGAGTTCTCTGGGTCGCGTTATGATTTGGGCTGAAGCATGTAGAATACCGGTACCTAGAAACATTAAAAACATTGTTATGATTATAATTTATTATACAAACCGTACCGACGTGCAAACATGCGATGCAGCTTGTAAAATCACGTACTTGAAGTTTACAACGAAGCGATCTTCCATAATATTGAAACTGTGAGTTGGCCTACTGTAAGGCGTAAGAAAACGGTTTCTTAAGCGATTCCTAAATGATTAACTTCTTGTGAATTGCAGAGCGTGTTTATAGAAGTTGGTAAGTTACTAGGCCCATGTGATTTTACTTGAAATTGTAAAAAGAAGTTGGTCATGAGATGACTCATGATAATTCTGTTATTTGCCTGGTGTTGTGGTTACTTCCAGCAGCGTATCGCGTCTCTTCCCCGCTCTGTAAATAAACAACTCCGGTTTTTTTTTTTTTTTTTTTTTTTGCAACCCGTTTCGTCCCCAGCTGAAATAAGTTTCTTTAATCCAGAAACCCGTCTCCACCCCGGCAATATGTTTCGCTTATCCAGGAACCCATATCGTCCCCGGCATTTTCATGCATCGCCTAATCGCCCTAATCTTCACGGGCGAAACCAATTCTCATGCTCCTACTATTGGCACATTGATATATTCTGAAATGGCTATTCACAATGCTGGCAACAAAGTATGGTATTGTGCAAAAGTAACTGGCTGTAAGTTTCATTTGGCGAAGGCTTGATAGGCGAAAATTCAGAATCTTGTTATGTCAAATGACTATAAAGAAAACAATATGGGGGCCTGGCTGAGGTGATGTTTTGGCTTTGTGTAGGCCTACATAAACCATGAGGTCGAAAATTGTCTTCTAATCTATACATTATATTTGACATTCTCTTCATGTAAATTGGTTGCAAAAATGAAGACAATGCCGTTACCACATATCTCATCCCCGAAGGATACATAACCAAACAACACCTGAATAGTACACTCTCGTAAATTACTTTACTTTAAGCATGACCAATACATTTGTCTCACTTCACTTCTGATATAAGAAGAAGAGGCGATATTGCAAAGAGCGCGTATTCAGAGTGGGTAGCTTATAAGTTATAACTATCCTTCAGAGGATTTTCTTTTCGAGAAAAAAAAATTAAAATAAGAGTTTTAGCTCTTAGCATCATATGAATAAATTTTGAACAAAATCGTTAGCGCTGTTTTCGAGAAAATCGCGACAAACGAAATTTTCTTCATGTCAAGTCCCCTTAAAAATAAGAAAAATTGTTGCCAATCTTCATGTCACATCCGCAGAAGGTAGGCCTACCTAATCCAAATGCAACGTTTTGTTTTCATGCGATTTTCCGTTCTGTAGCTAGGCTGTTCACAGACACACACACACACAGACTTGTTTCCGAAAATCGTATTTTTGGATTCAGGGATCTCAAAATGTACAGTTATGTTAAAAACTCAACTTGTCGATTTTGGGGGTCGAAAACAATAGACTACTTGCTCTACCTATAGTACCTATGGTACGGGCAGAGGAAGCAAAAGTTAAAATTATAGCCCAATTAAGTAGGGGCGGGTAAGTTGAATTATAGAAATAACGCGTTGAAATTGACGTTGGGACGAATCGGTCGATTCTGGGGCGAGACAGACTATGTCCATGTCCAGTTCGGTACATAGTTTAAATAGCCTATTTAAAGCTGCTCAGATTAACTACTAGCCACAAACTGTAGCACATGAGTGAATACAATATTAAGATTTGCAAACATTCCAGTAGTTGTTACGTGTTGTTACTTATCTTAGTGCCAACTTTGAAGTAGGTATAGGCCTATATTAATAAATACGTAGGCCTAACATGATTTTTTAATGGCCACGATAGTTTATCGAAGCGAAGCCTGTTTTAACTCGACCGTCCTGTTTTGATTAGGCATTTTGTCTGTATGTCTGTAAATTATTTTGTAATGCAGTTTCAAACGCGTTGTTCGATTTGGCATAAATGTTCCTTGAAGTCATTAAAGACGGCCTATGTGTATTGTGTAAGAGTTTTTTTTTTTTTTACTCTGTTCCAAAATGTTGTCCATTTCACTGATGAAGAGCAGATCTTATATTTATTTTTGTCCGTTTCCCCCGGAAACAACGTTTTCTTCACAACGAATTATTTTTTGACGTAACTAATGATTCACCAGCGTTTCGTCTGTTTCTCTGTAAATTGGTTTGTTACGGAATCACTACCAAACTCGTCGTTCGATTTTCTTCCAATTTGGCGAGAACTTTTCTTGAACTCATTAAAAGCGACGTATGTGTAAGGGTTTTTACTTTTTGATCCCATTACAAGATGGTGGCCCTTAGAATGGTTCCGTTTCCTGTAATGTTTAGCTTCGTTCAACGAGTCTAGCCAAACGGTTCCCTTGGAAACAATAATCGTCTTCACAATGAAAGACTGCGAATTAGAGAATATAATGCATATTTTTGGTAGCGAGGACTGCTGTTAAAGATTCAATTCAATTCAATTCAATTTCTTTATTCACCATATAAAAATTTTACAATTTTTTTGTCTTCGTTTACAAGTTTATAAGTTACGAGATCATTCAAATAACTATACACATGTTACACTATCTTCTTTTGTTCTTTCTGGATCAGCAGTTAACATTAACGTATTTTACGGCAGTAAAGCAATGTGTAACATGCGAAGCAGTAGACTGTGTCAGGATAGAGGGAGTGAACACGTTATGGGGTGAGTATTTAATTAGAAACACGATGTTAATGTAAGAGTAGGGCCTATAAACACGACAATACATTCGAACAAATTTGCGGGTTACTTCATTCGAAAGCAAGAGTACAAAGTAACTATACCCTCATCAATGTTGTTAAATAAAGCCAAATTGACGAATCGATACCGATAGCACATAAACTCCGCCAGCCTTGTAGCTATGCTGATCGTGCCGTGTTTGATAACTTAGGTGAAAGACCAGCGTAGCTACCAGAGGCACATCCATATATATATATATGGACCGGAAACAATGGCTACTGTCGACAATCAGAATATTCGTGTTCATCGGTATTAATTATTTCGAACCCTCTTGCTAAAACATTAAACGCTTTAAGCTTGGAAAAATAAAATATAAAGATTTATATTAAAAATTCATAGACTTCTTACAATAGTGGAAAAGTATAAATACAAGCTAGCAGAACTAAATGGGTTCAGTGATTCAACAAAAGCAAGAAGTTAAGCTAATAAGAAGAAAATTTATGTTTACTAATATTATGAATCAACCACTACATGAGGTAGCCTAAAATAATAATCAAATAATAGTTGTTATGTTTCGACTCAATTCGAATTTACAATACAAATAATTCAGTAATGTGTTTATATTGTCAAAATCAATTAGATGTTAGTTTGTTACATCACGTGTATAAAGCAGCTTTTTTTATATTACGAATTTTACATGTATTTTATATGTAAAATACTTACAAGTAAAATCACTCGCCCAACTCTTACAGTGACCATCTTCCAACCAACTGTCTACTTCGAGGAAACCGAGTATATATGTTATTATGAGCCATTGAATTTTATTTCAATGCTGCCATGGCCTTCACATCCTCTGCAATGTTTGGTACCATGGACCGCCTCGTCATCTCTGCATCACGGCATTACGGTTGCATAATCAGCAGGCGGAAGTATGTCAGAGAAAGACAATGCAGTTTCGCGATCTCAGTCCCACTTTCGCAATAAGCGAGCAGCTGCGCGCGCAGTGACTCACTATACCACCCGCACCATTCTTGCTAATCTGCTTGCACAACGCATTGTTTCATTCCGACGTGTTAACACTTGCAATATCTGAAAGGTAACAATTCCAAGTTTCTCCTCTGAGACGTCCAAACCGATCGAGGTTGATATAGACTTTTCTTGGATGGATACTGCGGATACAATTCGCAAAAACGAATGTCTCGTCTCGGATGGATAGGTAGTTATTAATTATTATATTTATCATTAAAACCAAGTTCACAAGTAAAGTGGGGTTTTATTGGGCAAAACGTCCTATGTGTTGCCTACTTTTAGAAAGGAAATAAAACCGTTGATCCCATGTAGTAGATGTAGGAGACAAAGTAAGGAACAGTTTGGAAGACAGGGTCTCTAGAAAAAATTGCTGGTCCAACTTTTCTTAGTCCTCTACAAGCAGTAGGTTTGACTCTTCATCATTGCCTGTCTTGAGGGATTGAAGAAACAGCAGATTATCTTTCTATTAAATATTCTTTTGGTTGAAGGAAGGGCGATATCTGTAAGGCTCCATTTTACACACAAATTATTTCGAACGTTCACCTCTCTAATGTATCGTTAGCCATCGAACCCAGAACCTCAGACATGGATGTAGCCTATGTTTGGAAGTACAGTTTATATTTTTTCTGACAATTTTAAAATCGTCCTTTGCTAAAATGAATTATATTCATTGTGGCCAAAGAACTCACCGTCAGGATCTTACGGACAGAATGGAAGAGTTATGTAATGGTTATGCACTGACATATTAGCGCGGGTTCGATGCCGGCCCAGATCGTTGTCATATGTTACGGTCTCATATCTTAAGAGTTAATGACTAGTAGATGTAGTAGAACTCTTAAGTGACAAAATTCCGATCCACCGGCACGACTTCTTAAGTAACAGTACACAACCCTCGTTAAATAATCATAACAAACTATCAAGGAACTTACGATCAAATCGGTCAAGGAGCTTATTTCGTGCCATCAAGGACCATGTGACTATGTTCGCGTAGTAATGTATTAGGCCTAGTAAAGCGGGAAACTACATTTTGTTAGGATTGAAATTATTTAATGAACTTGAAATCTTTTCAGTTATTATACAGACCGTGGAAGCCCTTAGCAATCCTGAAATAGAATCCCGGGTTCTTAGATATTCACCGCATGAAGGCGATAAGGTTGTCGTTGTTCACCGGCCGCTTTTACCTTTAGGATTCATCTTGGTTGTTACTTCTGTTAAAGGCTCGATCGATCTCAGAGCCATAGTGCCACCAGAAGAATCTGGCCAACTGAAAAAAACCCAATGACCTTAATGGGGGTCAAACCCTCACGCTTGCTGTTTATACCTAAGCGTAGTTCTTCAACCAACTGGATCACGCTGATAATATGGAACGATATTATTAATTTCTAAATCGTCACGGAACTTTTATTGAAAGTCTCGTTTTCCTGTAGGCCTAATTGATTAAAAAACCTAAAATGCTTTTATTTTTACTCCGTATTTTAAAGTGAGCAGTGATGGTCAAAGTACGGACAGTGGGTAAGATGAGCCGTCCAGTTGTTTCAATGCGGCTTGCCAAAGGATTCCAAAAGCGACATCTTTTACATTTGGAAAAAAGTAAACCATGAATCTCGTACTGACCCTTTTTCTTCTATTACATAGCTTATGCCATTGCCAGGAATTAATAAATATTATGGTATAAACCATGCTGCAAAATTAAATTGTACTTCAAAACAATTTAATAGCAGTGAACTACATGAGATTTATTGGATATAATTCTTGGAGGAACTCTACTGATAATTCTGATAGCCCTCTTATGGTATGAGGGGTTTCTAGACTTAAACTTGGTTGGCCCACAATATGGTCCCATAAGCACTGGGAAGTAATATAAAATCTCTTCAAGTAATATAAAATGTCTTAACCCCTAAATAACAAGTTATATAATGGAAAACTTTAACTTTTAAACATTTTTAATAGAACAAGATTAACATAAATTGGTCTCCAATTTCTTTTACTTCCATAGCATTATATCCCAAGGATGAACAGAGCCAAAATGTACTTTACCAGCTTCTATAACCTAGCATTCCTTCAAACTTTGAAAAAAAAAATTAAGTACAGTACGCTGTTTCATCTACCTCCGTCCGTTACTTAATTATAGGTTAATCCTGTGTTCTTTGTTATTGTAATGAATACTAAGCATTTATGCTGACTGGAAATGACAAAACATTAACTAATTCCGTGCACGAACGAAGCAAATCCTGAGCTTCCTCCAAGCCTGCAGTGAATTGATGTAGGGGGTATGAATGTGTCTTATAGGCCTATAATTTTCCAACAAATGAATGGGAGCCGTCGCGTTCTTGCACCAATCGATAGCGCTTCCTTTTATTATATTCCCCTATAAAAGTGAAATTCTTTTATAAAAATGAGCTGTCTCCTATTTTCACTCATAACTAGTAGGATAACTAAGCGAAGGGAATAAGAGAAGCCAAGCCTCCCCCCCCCCCCCCATCATGAAAGGATAAAACTCAGTTCCATGGTCACCGTACGCCCAGAGTTGTAGGGACGGTTGAGTATACATATAAAGTACAGTATATTTTATTATATAATTATTAACGATATTTTTTGATGAAGTAGAAGTAGTTAACCAGCATCAACCGACAATTAAGAATATTTCAATACCGGAACCAAAATTTGCTGACGATTTAGTGCTAACTGCGATTACACCGATATAGTAGGCTTGCTAAACAGTATTGACGCAGTAAGCAAATTCTGTAAAGTTTCTGTGGAGTTTAAAAATGAATATTAAAAAAATAACATTTTCGTATGTAAGAATGGCAATAAACTTAGTAAAGAGGAAAAATGGAAGATTGATAACGATGTCATAAGCGGGGTAAATTCAACAAAATATTCAGTATTAACCCTTAATAACAAAGGATCATGGGATTCACAAACCAAGAGCGCCTGGATCAGTGGCAAGGTAGCCACGAGGGCGAAAAATAATTGCTAAACCAAATTACCTTAAATAAGATTTAAAATGCTATATAGTAGGCCTATGTATAAATCTTAAGTTGAATGAAAAATACTTTACGACATAGAAGTATTGGGGAGGAAAGGCAATGTTTGAAATATATGGACGTAATAAGGGCCAGATTCTGCAAACAGATACTGTGTATTCTTAGATACTCATTTAAGGAAGCGGCTAGATATGAATTAGGATACTACAGAAGCATGGGTATTAATCTTAGTAGAATTTTTAAAGTTTTTGGATACATTTGTGAGAAAGATAATGAAGATATTATAGTAAAAATATGTTTTCAGTTCCGACTAAATGATAATTCAGTGCACGCCTCTTATTGTGATCACTTTGGAATGCAGCTAATCTGATAATATTAACCATTTAATTACAGTTGCCGAAATAATTAATTGGTTATTTATTCATTATTAGATGGGACTAAAATGGTTACGGAACTTAGTACTGAACCAGGAGAAAAACATTAAGACGATCGCAAAGATCGTTAACAACAGATGCAGTAACATTCAAAGGCAAAATCACTTAGCAACAATGAGGGAAAAACGGTCTTTGGTGTACTATAGGCCTATGTGGGGAATGAAAAATTATGTTATGGGATGTTCCAAGAAACAGAGAATTGGTCTGGCTTGGTAGCGGTTAGCGGTATGGAAAATTAGGGAGACGATAACACTTTTTGAGAAAGGACGATGTCCTTTATGTCTAAATAGGGAAGATTGCGAACACATAATTTTAAACTGTCCGGAAACTAAAACGAGTTACATATAATTTTTTTAATTTAAAAAAATCCTATAAATAAACTAAGAATAGCATATAAACAATTAAGAAAGACGAATAACATAAAAACAATTAAAGAAATGGGAAACTTGTTATCTACAGTCAAATTGAAATGGGGAAAACAAATGAAAGAATTACAAGAAGCATAGTAGAGCTGGGTAGGTAGTACATTAGAATGTATAAATTCAGGCACTTGCAGGAGGACAGGGTATGTGAGATAGAGCGAACGTTATAAATAACAAACGAGTCAACAAGCTTTAATGTTAAATGTTATTTTGTTACTGTCATTTAAAGACGGGTATGAACATATATTTAGACCTGTAACCGTCGCCGATGTACCAGCGGAATTTTGTGTCTCAAGATTTCTTTTACATGTACACGCATGTAAATATATAGGCATGGGCCAGTCGCATTAACGCACACATAATTGCCAGTGTATTAAAACAGCGTCGTAGTGTGGATGCTAACAAATAAACCTATGCAAGATTCCAAGTATTATCTCCCTTGTAAAAACCATTAAAACTGCTGAACAAGATATACGACTACATTTACAAGATATTGTGTGAAATTGTAATATGCTGTCATTCTTCTAGTGTAGGTAATGCACTATAACTATCTGCTTTTTTTTTTCATAACCAGTATTTTGTTCATGACTATCGAAAATGGAAGAAAAGGGACTACAATTTATTTTTCTGTCCAACCGGAAGTTATTTCTCACGATTCAATTTTTTGTACATATTTCTACAAACCATCTAATGGGATCGTGCCACAATGACGATTGCCATTGCACACAATATCCTCCTATATTTTTCATCCAATGGTATTGCCTGCAGCAGTATAGAAACGTTTATAATTTCTATAAATAATTATGAAATCAACCAATGAGTGTAGACGTAGAAACATGTCAGCGTCTTCCGTACAGGATTCTTTGCGCTGTCAGCGAACATTAACCAAGAAGGTAAAATGAAATGTTGTAGAGTCAATATGAATAACATAGCCAAGGCAGACTTTGAATTGGACCAAAAGGCACTCTCTTGTGCATAGACCGAAATAATTGTATAGAAATGCTGCTTCATACAATTTTTTGAACCGTGGGACATCGGCTTAAAGCTTAGCTGTTGTTTATTTTGACATTATACCCACCTTTTCCATAGATGTGACTACCTGCGTGACCTCGCGGTTAGCATAACTCGATACGAATTTGCAGACCCGGGTTCGGTCCCCGGTACCTCCTCGGACTTGTATGATGTAGGGAGGTCTGGGACGGGGTGCACTCCGCCTCGTGATGCAAACTAAAGAGCTGCTTGATTAAGAAGTAGTGGCTCCGGTCACGGAAATTATCATTAACGGCCATACTTCGGCATGCTGACCACATGCCCCAGGCCTGTCATCTCTCTACGATAGATGACGCAGCGTCCGAGTGGTAGGCCTAGTACCTCAAGGGATGTAGCACCACGGATTTTGATTTTTTTTTCCATCGATGCGAGTTAGACTTATTCCATAAGTAACTCATTATACATGCAGTATCAACGTATTGTGTCATGACAAAAGTTTTTTAAAGTGCGAATCCTCTGCCTGTCAATATAAAATGTAAAATGTTAGAAATTAAACATAGCATATTTCAACCAATTTGTGGTCAGCTTCAGTAATAAACTCTTTAAGTAAAAATTAACACATAGGTACATCGAACAAACAATTATTATGAGGTTATGTAGCGATACTGACTGACTATGAAATACCATGGGACCTAGTTTTATATCGACAAGGCGGATTTTAAACTCACAGGACTGTCAATATGGCTCTGTTTTATCTACATGTGCCATCAGAGTTATACCCTCCTATATCAATCAACACGCTGCCAATTGTCAACCTTCCGGCTTTGCAAACAAAGTGATCGTGAAAATAGACCATTATTTAATGTCGGGGTTATGTTTATATTTTCTCCCCACCATAAAAACTCATTTCATCTTGATGATGTAGCAGTATCTTAATGAAGGATAAACCCATAGACATACGCAGTTCACTTAATCATCACTACTTTCCAAACACCGTCAGTGTTTAACACAAATCTATAAATACCGTCTGAAGGTTATGATACCATGGGACCTTGAAACCTGGGGACTACAGCTAATTTTCCTGAGGTTATTTAGTGCACAAAAATAGACATGAAATCATCCATACGTTTATAACAATTATTGTCCTACCGGTACTATTTTCTTCCTTAAGATTCTGTAACTTGATTCAATTTTGTTGTTGTTCATTTGCACGAACGCGAAAGACAGCTAGATACTGCTGATGCTACAACTAATATTCACCAAAATTGTTTAGTTTTTAAAGGTTTAAGTTTAAATTTTATTCAATTGCAATTTTAAATTATTCCAATGGAAATAAATATATCAAACAAAATTACACACCATTCCAAATAAAAATACAATATTAACTCCCATTCACAGCAATAATAGGAAGAACATTTTAAAGAGAAGAAGCATGAAAAATAAGTATTTATATAATAATCTTAAATTTGTAATTCTTCAGATTAATTAATTCAGGGTTATTTTTAACAATGGAATTAACTTGAACTTTGTTTTAGACCTGCAGATATAAAACGTTTAAGTTCAATTAATGGATTTGTTTGGTTTCGTCCCGTATCATGTGCATGGGGGTGTGGATATGTTCTAAACCTTGAATTTTTATGAATGTAACTTAACCCAATATACTTATTAATCTGATAGACACTATCAGATGTTGAATTCGGAAAATATTAATTTAAACGGATAGACATGGTCGCTCAATCTTCTGGAAGAACATAATCTAAGAGTATTCGAAAACAGGGTGCTTAGGAGAATATTTGGGGACCAGAGAAAATTGCATAACGACGAGCTTCATAACCTGTACTTGTCACCGGATATAGTAAGGGTAATTAAATCGCGGAGGATGAAATGGGCTGGGCACGTTGCGCGCATGGGGGAGGAAAGACATATCTGAAAAAATATTGATTGGGAGACCAGAAAGAATGTATCTCACATTAACTACCATGTATTCTTTTATTGGCAAAATAAATGCGTTCAATTTACACATTTACAGTCCGGGAAAGACATGTTAAATATACAATTCATTTTTCATGCAAAATACATAAATGTTCTGCCACATACGTTGCTTTATTTGTCGATTTAAATTTGCAATTATGTTTGAATATATTTAAAGTATTACTACACAGTCTTCAGCAATCGTATCCTTTATTTCAAGTGGAAATTTATATTGGATAATATTGTGTTAATTTCATTTATTGTAACATGATTTTTATTATTTAAAAATGATGAAAACAAATCCATACAATACGTTTTCCATTTGACTTATGTGGCCTTAAAATTTAAAAGAAAAGAAAATTACAATTGATAATAGAATATATCGTGTGGTACCATTTAACACAGTAAATAGTTATACAATTTAAAGTTAAAAGTAAAATTTATAATACGCAATTCAAGCTAAATAATAATTGTACTGCTTAGGATTATGCACATTTATAGTTACTACTATAAAATATTAAGATCATTCCATAAACAATAAAGAACCTATGTATATACCTATGTAAAAATAAGCATCACTGTCAGATGAATCCTCGCTTCGGTTTACGGGTGCGAACAACTCTAGTCCATTTGAAACGTCGGAGGAGCAAACATAAACACGGGAGGGAAGAAGCGAAAAGCGTAGTTCACAAGATGTCGAACGAAGAAGGTTTGGCAGTGTTTAAGTTTAGTTATCCTTACTTACGCCATTTTCCCACGCAATTATTGAGATTCTACTAGCCTACTTAACTCCTCCATGCCCAATGTTTATTACCCTTCTCAACTCACAATATTTCGCAGTAACATTTCAATCACTTTAATTAAAATCTTTTTTGTGCATTATAAGTCTACGTATTAGTTGTACAAATTAAGCAGTATTTTTAGTATAATGATTTTAAAACAGAATTTACACTTGGGACAACACGAGAATATGAAGATAATAATTACAATAATAATAATAACAAAAACGATAATAATAATAATAATCATAATACGCAATAATAATCAACAATAACAATAATAATAAGCATGATACGCTGTAAAAATAATATAATATAATATAAAATAATAATAATAATGAAAAGAATAGAACAGTAACATTGCCGAAATTACCGACAGGAAAAGTTTAAAAGATTCATGAAGGTGGTAGTATTAGAACGCCTTTACCATAAGGTCGATCATGAAACTTTATTTAGTATATTTCTAATCGATGTATGTGGATTATCATGCAGTACAGTTTTGTACAAATTGATTATTTGAATTTTTTCACCACTACTTAAATGCTTTACCTCGTGGATGTTTTTTTCACCGGTGACTGCATCTTTGAGCTGCCAGGTTGAGGATTATCCTCCATTTTGCAAAGTAGCACAAGTAAATTTAACTCCATGGCGCTAACATCCCAGAAAGGATAAGGCCTACCACCCGAACGCTGCGTCATATACCATAGGCAGACGGCAGGATTGGGGGCATATGGTCAGCATGCCGACACCTATGGCGTTAATGGTGGTTTCCATGACCGGAGCCGCTATTTCTCTATCAAGTAGATCCTCAATTTGAATCACTAACGAGGCTGAGTGCACCCCTACCAAACCTCCCTACCTCAGAAAATTCGAGCAGGTACCGGGGATCGAACCGGGGCCGACGGATCTGTAGTCAGCGACGCCGGCGGCCTAGTAGAACAAGTAAACTACTTAATTTCTAGTTCACTCACTACTCCTAATAGTGATAAATATAACACTATCACATTAACGGTACCGTAAAAAAAACAATAACGATGGCGATAATAAAATAGGAATAACGATAACAATAATAATAATAATAATAATAATAATAATAATAATAATAAAAACGGGTAAGAAGCAAAGATTCACTTCTGAAAGAAAACAAGACGTCGCAAATACACTATCATGAGACACTGCGTTTACTTCAAACTAATACAAGAACAAGCGAAAGGTTGTAAACCGTGCTGGCAGGGGTGTGTTACTGTCTCAACCAATGAGAGCTAGGAAGAAAAGGTGACTGACACAGAGAGGGTGTTTATGTTTGCTCCTCCGACGTTTCAAATGGAGAGCAAAGTCGATAGTGGTCTACACTATAGGGTAAGGTGGTACATTTTCGAACATGGTACAGTTCTGAACGGACTAAGATTTTTATCCACTTTTGGGTTTCAAATGTTAGCCAAGCTGGTTTTAATTATATTGCGTCCATACTGATTTTTTGTTGACCTGTATCCGCGAGAATGATGTTTTGAGTTGTCTCATTCGGCCATAAAATATTATTTTCCAATCGAAGGTTGAAACTCCATGCTTGAAAAATGGCACGTTATAAAATTGCTTATAATTCCACGTTGTGTTACTGGAATATATTGTTGAGGACCAATTTTTAACTCATACCAACAAAGAGCGTAGTCTTTAATACGTAAGTCATTGACACAACAATGGTCATTCGTGAGCGGAATTTCAACAATGTAGTAAGAAACAAAAACTAGCTCGAGGTACAAATACGAACACATTTTAGGTACAATTTCGAACAGTACTTTAACCCGCGATCGCTTGCTTAAGTCTTGCATGGAAAAACTGTTTGGCTATCACAACATTCTGCATGTTTCTTATTATGAACTGTGCAAGTCAAATATAAAAGGATGGCATTCATACATCTTTCAACAGTGGTATTATTTCAACGAAGAGTTATGAACTATACCTACTTCCTCTGCATTGTTATTACAACTCAGCAATTTATGCAATACAGAATAGCATGCAGCTGTTAAGTATTTTTATTATTGCTCTTGTTGTTATGACAGACCGCCTGTATGGTCTAGTGGTTCCTGACTACGGACCCGCAAGTCTGGGTTCGATCCCCGGTACCTCATCGGATTTTTCTGAGGTAGGGTGATCTTGAACGGGGTGCATTCAGCCTTCTGACACCAACCGAAGAGCTAATTCATAAAGAAGTAGCGGCTCCGGTTCAGCAAGCCATCAATAACTGTCGTAGGAGTCGGCATGCTGACCACATGCCCCAATCCTGTCATCTGCCTATTCAAAACGTGACACTTCATTATTATGCTCATATTATTGATAAATAATTATAATAAAAGATAATATTTGGAAGAAAGCAGTTCGTTCGTTGAAAATGCCACTGTTCGAAATAGTACCCACTGGTGTTTAGAATTGTACCTACTGCGGTACATTTTCGAACGATATTCTGGAAATGAAAGATTGATTGCCATGACCAATTTTACAGCTGTTTGACTTTGATATTTTTGTGAAGGGTCAACTACATTGCCAACTTTGTGATTACAATACAGTTGAACTTGTCTTATGTTTATTGTGTTCATAAAATAAGAATATTTGTGAAGTGTTCGAAAATGTACCACCTTACCCTACAGGAATATGTGGAATAGGAACGCTCACGTCCTCTGAGAACCTAGTAGTCTAGGCGTCAGCGTTAGAAAACGCGGGTCGATTTCCGCCCTGGACAAATTTTCCTCTACAGAATACTATGTGTATCTTTTTAGCGAGAAGACTAAAACCCTGTAATTAATTGATTACATTTTGTTTGTCCCTCTTTCACTATTTAAAGGAGCACATACACTAGAAAATTGTCATGAAATGGGTTTTCTTTTTATCGCTTCAAGTGTTAACACGTGTATGCAGTGCTAGACAAAACTGTAATTTACCCCTAAACAGCTCCAAATGTCTCACTTCAGCAGACTTAAACAGTATAATAATTCTGGGTCATAGCAATATAGTTCCGTAAATAAATTCCAACTGGCATTTCTACGTCTTGCTTCACTGTCAAGTTTAACGTTAAAAATTGTCTATAATCTATAATATCAACGACCTCTTTGTTGTAATGTTTTTCTTGTTTGTGAACAATTTGCTCGTATTTTTAATTGTAACGCGATTGCTTTGTTTTGTTCTTCTGATTGCTCTTTAATGGACCTGTGCCTGAACTAGAGTTTTTAATACTTCCTTGTATTTTTCCCCTTGTAAACAGTTTACTTATCTTTTTAATTGTGAAGCGCCTACTTTCTTTTGTTCTTCTGATAGCCCTTTATTGACCTTCGCTCTATCAAGTGTTTTATTACTCTTATTTTTTATCTTATTGATCGAAACTGTTTTGATAAACAGACACTGTGAAAGGTAGAAAGTTATTTGCCTTTATGTTATTAAGGCTTTAAAGCTCCTTTTTACTGAGGAGAGTATCTGAATTTGCACGTCTTTCCTATTTCTGAAAATTGAAATTGTTGTTTAGATTTTAAAATGTCCAGTGAAAGAAATATACAACATTTAACATATACATTCATTTCATCAGATTGTAGTCAGAGAGACAAAACTTACTTGATGTATTTCTTTCTTTCTTTCTTTCTTTCTTTCTTTATCGTAGTTTCGCCTCTCCCTTTTAGGATTTAAGCGACCCAAGCCGCCCGGGCCTTACAGGGCCGCGACCTGTCGGGAGAGGGATTATCTTTGGATCACATACATACTTTTTTGACCAGACAAGGACATGGAGGGCCTCCCCGGATGAGTGATCAGCCCAATGCCGGGGCCACCTCCGAGACAACACGACCACATAGGACCAGTCACACACTCACTCCAAACAAGGCGAGGATGGGATGAAGATGATAATGGACGGCCAGATGATATCTGGGGACCACAAGGGCCGACATTTATCTCAAAGGTGAGGAGAAACCCCAGAAAAAACCCCACCTAGGTAACTTGTCCCGACCAGGAATCGAACCCGGGCCCGCTGCGTGAGAGGATTGAACGCATCCCCTGAGCCACAGCGGTGGACTACTTGATGTATAAAATATAAAAAAATAAATATATATATATATAACAAAACCAACAGCCCAACAGCCTTCATTTTATACTGCCTAGGTCTTTCGAGAAACTTATGTCATCTTCAGGACATCTTGCTGTGCTGACGTAGTACATTAACTATAAAAAAAAAATTAAAATAAAATTTTCTTGTAATCTTCTCATGGTGATAAAATACTTAGAACCTTTAAAAAGTTTTATTAAAAACTAGCACTGACACACTGCTAAACTGAAGCGAACGACGTGAAAGGTATCGACAATTAGGTGGCACTATGATTTGGCATTTTTCCGGTTGTGATAGGTGTCTTTTTCCGCTTGGATAGTTGTGGAAATTTTCTGCCTTGTCTGGTCTGCACACACACAAAAAATACTTACGAAACCATCATGAGGCCAGTAGTTTTTATGCTAGTGAAGCTTGGGTACTAACAGTTTGGGAAAGGAAAATCCTTAGCAAAATATACGATCCCCATTTTAAAAATGGTCAGTTCTGAAGCAGAACAAACAAAGAACCGATGGGAATGTATGGAGAGTCTTATTAAGTGAGGCAGACTCAGATGGCTGGAACCTCTCGAGCGTATGCTAGATAGATTACCCAAACGGACATTATATGGACAGCCAGGAGGAACAAGAAGAAGGCGACGACGACCAGTATTGAGATGGAAGCAGGACGTGGAAGATGAAATTATGTGGAGAGCTGGATGCAGGAGATGGAGACAATGGACAGTAAATAAATAAATTTATATATATTATATATTTTATATACTGTATTTCTTTTTTGCTTATTAGACTTTTATACAACTTTCAAGAAAATGTCAGATGAAGCTAAAAAGCACACATTCATTTTAGACATTTCTGAAGATGATGATGGCGATAATAATAATAATAATAATAATAATAATAATAATAATAATAATAATAATAATAATAATAATAATAATAATAATAATAATAATAATAATGTTTTATTTTGCCTGGCAGAGCTAAGGCCACTCAACCAGGATAAATACAAAATACATTAAAAGAAATCTACAAAAAACAAATATAATAGATATCATACATAATAATTACAAAATTCTAGCAGTAGAATACATATTTAGAATTAAACCTATTGTTAACATTCTACTTTGAGAATATCACATGTTATCAGAATTGTTTAATACATATATTTTATGGAAAGTTAGAAAGAAATACATCAAATATAAGTATATAATCAGTTCTACTGTAATTTTCAACTCAAGTATCTAATTTAAAAAAGATCCAAGTCGATTAGGTTCGACGCTCATTGATGTAAATCATAAAGGAAATTATTTATCGAACGGTCTTTTAATAGCTGTTCTTTTGTAGATTTAATGTAGATCGGCAGCTTATCAAACAATGTAATGCCCTTTTGGCATGGGCCTTTATTAGTGGATGCTTCGTTTGTGCACATCCTATGAAAGTTATTTTTCTCTCTCGTATAAGATAGAGACGAATGGTTTCAACTAATTGATGATTAATGGATGGATGGATGAATGAAACTGTCCTAATATGGCTCATTTATCTGCTCATGAATTTCGATGTGGAAAAATTGGTCGGTTAAGACAAAAAGTCTCTATTTGAACTAGCCAAATTAGCTGTCAGAGGTTGGCTTTTGCTTAACGGACGATGCTGTTATATTTCTCAGCATTCGCTAAGAGCCCCCTTTCTTTTAAAATAAATTAATCTTGGGATTTGAATGCACCTCGCAGTAGCACACTGTAGATGCCTAAGCATTAAGATGTGATACGCCGAAAGCGCTGTCCAGTTGAACTAGTATCCACTAGTATCTACTAGTACAAATCCCCTTTTTCTCATATGCATAATGATGATATCCGTCCATTTTCCGACTGTCAAGGAAATTATAAATGGAGTGGTGTTTACAGAAGGAAACATTATATCGTCCTTCTTGAAAACATATACACCAACTCGTGATATGAACACTGGCAACATTCCTTTATTGCAATGTTTTTTTTTTTTTTCTTCTAATTTAAACGGCTACAGGTCAGTTTTCCAAAATTATTTATCTTGTATACCGTTTTGTTTTCCATTTTTCCTTATTACACACAAACACCCATGCCCGAGGCTGGACTCGAATCCACAGCCTCCTTCACAACGGCTCCAAGCACGCCTTTGCTACCGCGGCTAAGGAGACCGGCTATGTTTTCATGAAACTCTCAACTAAAAATATGTACTTTCTTATCCTGGCTTGTGCTTACTTTGTCTTCTTGGTGAAAAAACTGTACAGGTGCCCGGACAAGTTCCGGATCAGTAGTAGGCTATAAGCAAGTTGCCCGCAAACGTTGTTCTCCTCGAAGTTTACTTAGATATAGGAAATTATTTTTCGCGCTTGAATGTTTTACTATTGTGATACCATACTACGTAATATGTATGATATCACTAGAGTTCAAACTATGCATTCACATTGCATGTATCTTTTTTCGTGTTACTTTAATCGTAGCGTATGTTTATTGCAACTAACTTGAAGAAAAACGTGAAAAATTCCTTCGATACTGGGACTCGAACCAAAGATCTTCGGGTATCCGTGCCGCCGCTCTACCAACTGAACTAGCAGGAGTTCGATTGACAGTACCAGATGGAACCCCTCTCCTATGATTAATTACCCTTAATGGTATATCTCATTAGCAGAAAAGTTATGTCACATGCAGTACTGTAAGACACACTTAGGTCTATATGCACATTAATGAACCACAGATTGTCTCTGTTGGACACGTCATGATAATATTATGGGAGAAAAATTCCTCCGACTTTGGGGCTCGAACCCAGGATCTTCGGCTCTCCGGATAGCCGAATTTTTCTCCTGTAATATTTATTATATTTAATTGCAGACGCGTGTGATGTATTTTATTCCATTTTTTAGCAGTGTTATCTATGATTGATGATGATGATGAGTGTTCTGCCCGAAGGCAGGTCTAGACCCGGGACGAAGCCATGGGGTGATGACCACGTACAAGAACTAAATTTAATTTTTGAATATATCAATTACTATAACTGTTGTAAGTAATTTTAGTTTTATTTATTGTGATAAATGTTTTAAGTTTTGGTGCGTCTTTCTTAATTTTTTCGACAAAATAGTAAAGTACTAATGTTCCTACGGGAATAAATTATTTTGTAAAAATTTAGGCACAGAACTTTTGAATAATAACATAGGCCTATTTGTGGAATATATTATCGCCTAAAATATTTATCTCTGTCTGGCAGATTTAAGACCCTAGTAGGCCTTTTGTTCCGCAAAACCTCTCACGTGCATCTTATCTGGTAAATAGTTGTTCCGTTTCATTAACTTTATTCTAGAATATCCGTGCAACAACTTGACACACCACGTCGATGAGTATGAAAGATTAGTCCTATAAATATTTTGTTCTAAAAGCTACAGTTTTTCGGTACAGGTGCTAACTTGGAAGAACTGAATTTAGGGTTCTATTCTGAGACCACTCTGTTGAAGCAGACAACTACTTTTTCTCTAGGCATTGTTTTATTATTATTATTATTATTATTATTATTATTATTATTATTATTATTATTATTATTATTATTATTATTATTATAATATCACTGTGTTTGCCTTAGTGCATGTGTATGTGGGTTTGTGTTATTTTCAGCGCATGTTATTACTTATTATACATAGACATTTTGTTTTTAAATCGCTTTCCGTATTCACTCGTTTAGACGACCTTCAGACCTGTCTTCCAAGAACAGTAGGTGTAATTATGTTGAATAGCTCTTCTGATATGAATCTACTAGCACGTAACAAGGTATTGGTCAAGAGAAGGACGCGCTGACGTGATTAGAAACAATGACATCAGCGATGACGATTTGGAGTTATCCGCAGGTATTTAACCAAATGTGATATCATTTCCCTCATCTCCAATACAAGCAAGGCTAACTTCTTCAAGGCTGAAGTAGCTTCCGATCACTATGGAAACGTGAAGCAGTGACTGGAAGGGGAGTTTAAGGGGGCGGTGTAATAGTTGTATTGAAAAAATCTTTTTTTTGTTTTGTTTGTTTTAACTCATTTTAATAAGATAAGTAGCCTTCACAATAAAAGTTGTTTCATGTGAATATATAGATGATTAGGCTACTGGAGTTAAGGACATTTAAAGTGATTGGTTATTACGTGGGAGTAGCATTTGAAAGCCCTTCAGCAGAAAATATATGCATTTTCTCACAAATGACATTTTCATATAATTTTTTTCTTAAACAAACTATTCAATGGATTTACATGACATTTTTTGTGAATGATGTTGACTAACATAGTTAACATCTGAACTTAAAGTTTTGCATCCATCGGCATTGGTTTCCTCATGGAAAAATAAAATGCATCAAAAATGTTTAAATTCTCTAATGTTCCAGAACGTCTTAACATATGAGGCAGAGAGGCCTCAGAACGTTGGAGAATGCCAAACTTCTCGCCTGGCTGCAGAACATACATCCATACTAGTACTGTACGTCAGGAAACCCTCGAATCACATATCGTATTTCGTTTCGGTAGTCCGTGTGATAATATATTTCAGTGTATCCATTTTGTTCCGATTGTGGGAGCACGATTTGTCTTATGCTATAATAGCCGGGTCGAAATTTCATTAGCAGTAGGCCTATATCGTTTGCTTTTTGTCTTCTTGCTGCTCCTAACGGCACGGTTGCTAATGACTGGCAAATTGACGATTCCACTCCGCATGAATCCTGGTTGTTCCCAATTTTACTCCAAAATAATAATTGTTACTATTCTGCTGCAGTGACTTCAGATATCTTCGAAACTTACTCCAATGATGGCGACTATGGCGTGGTCGGCAACAACAACGTAAGTTAAAAATAATCTATCATTAAATTATAATTATGGTAAATATCATGGACCTATGCTTTTATACAGCGGAAAGGAAGCTCTCGTTATCTTCACTAGTAGCCTATATCATGTTAGTTGCACAAGGCATGCTATATTGCAGTGGCGGCTATTCGGGGGAATTTGGTGTAGTGGGACTTCACAAGTATTTTTACCTTATCAGACTTACTTTTAAAGTTTATTTTCCTTGAGAATTACAAACAGATTTCCACCGGAAAGATATTATAAATGCTTAATGAGGATAAGAACATTTTTATGGACACTTATAAAAATTGTTATCTCTTATTCTGTCCATCTCTTCTACTGCAGCATCTGTGGAAAGAAGCCTTTCTTGCCTGAAGCGTACAAAAACATACCTTAGGAATCAAATTTCAGAAGAGAGAATTTTCTTCTTTAGCGACTATTGCAATACAGAAAAAAAATTCTAGGCCTAGTGCAGTTAAAAATAGCCGTTCTATGAAGATATCACCGACAAGTTTGCAGCCTTAAAGGACCGGAGGATTGATTTGGTAAACAAGATAATAGGCGAGTTCAATTTTAAAGATAAGCATGTGTAAATATTTTTCCCCTACTAGCTTTTCACCTAACTTTTCAGCCATGAGCCGCCACTGCTACAATGCAGAAGGTAATGGAAGTGCGAAAGCTCGCGTTGGTGGTCTGTTAAGGTGCGGAAGATTGTTAAAAAGTATCATTTCCCTCATGCGTATATGGTAGGGTTCTTCCCTTGGGTTAGGGCCTCTCCGGCTAGGATTCTAATTGTGTGTTGGTTAGAATTATTAGAATTATGCCCGAGTGCACAAACGTCGGTAATAATAATAATAATAATAATAATAATAATAATAATAATAATAATAATAATAATAATAATAATAATAATAATAATAATAATAATAATAATAATAATAATAACAATAATAATAATATGTATTCAGAATACAGCAGTAAAATTGCTTAGTTTACCCCGGTAAAGTCATACTTTTGTTGTACCATGCTCGGTTTCGATCTTTACCGCTGTATAATGTTTACCGGCCGTGAAGGAGCTGTCAAGTGAGAAAACGGCGGTTTTCTTTCCAAGATGGAGATCAGCGTAATGTATCATATTTTCGATATCTAGGCCAAAAGCTAATTGAACATAACGAATAATGAGAGACAGGTGGGATCTATTTGAAGAATGAACGATCGTGCGTATCTTTAAAATACTGTAGGCCCTATTGTAACATCGATTGAAAAGACCTTCCTTTCTTACCTCAACCAAACCATTATCATTGTCATGACTGGTACAGTATCTATGGTGTTTGAATTCAAAGTCAGACATATAAGTTACGCAATATATAATATTCCATTTTATTCTTAATTAATGTTTATTACTGAACAAAAATGCAACAAATAAATGAAATAAGGAAAGGTAGTGGGCCTAGGCCCAATTTACATTGAAAGACTGCATGCATCATGATATAGCCTGTGTACCGATATATAGGGTAATGTAATCAATTTACCATAGTTGAATGTACATGAAAATAATTATAAAAGCCCTAACCTAACCTAACTTGCAACTTGACTTGACGTGACGTGACATGACATGACCTAACCTAACCTAACCTAACCTACCTTAACTTAAGTTATGTAGATGTAGATGTAGATATCTCGTCCTGTAGATCCTGTGTTGAGCGGGGCTCAAGGATATAGAACACGTCAGATCAAAAAATACATGCATGTTATAACAATAATATAGGCCTACAGAGACTGTAAGCTGCCAAATTTATCCAAGCTGGAAATATTCCTCCAAATTGTAGAAGGTGTGAGTTAATTCCTTGACAGCTGTTTTGAAAGGTTTGCTCTTTCTTTGAATACATAATAATTTAATGTTGTTTGGAAGCTTGTTATATATCTGTACTGCAGAATAATAAGCACCCTTCTGAAAGAGTTTTAACGAGTTATTTGGTCTGTGTAGATCATTCATGTTTCTGGTAGTACGTCCGTGTACACTAAAATTAGTTTGAAATTTATCAATATTATTCACTACATAACACATAACAGACTATATATACTCCCCTGTAAGAGTGAGGACTTTTAATTTTTCAAATAGCGGTTTACAAGATTCCCTTTTTTTCTTTCCACATATTATTCTTATTGCCCGCTTTTGTAATCTAAATATTTTCTCCCTATGGGAAGAGTTGCCCCAGAATATGATCCCGTACCTCATTACCGAGTGAAAATATGCAAAATATACCGGTACCATAAGTAATGCATCCTGTTTTAATATATTATTCAAAATTCTTAAAGCAAAGCACGCTGAACTCAAGTTTTGGACTTATCATTTCTATGTGTGTCTTCCAGTCAAGATTTTGGTCAATTTGCAGTCCTAAAAATTTTACATTGCTAATTTCTTGTATGATTTGTGTTCCATAATTAATTTCAAGATTTGAGATACATCTGTTTTTTGTCCTAAATTGTATAAAATGGGTCTTATCAATATTAAGTGTAATTTTATTAGCTAGAAACCATGTGTTTAACTCGTGAAAAGCCTTTGTAGCTATTCTTGATAAATGTTCTTGTGACGTTCCTGTTACAAGTACACTAGTATCATCTGCGAAGAGCAATACCTTTGATTCGTCACTTAAGTTATAGGGCAAGTCATTAATGAAAATTAAAAAGAGCAAAGGTCCTAGTATTGATCCCTGAGGTACCCCATTCTTAACAACCCCTAAGTTAGATTCATTTCCATTTATTATTACCTTTTGAGTTCTATCAGAAAGATATGATTTGAACCACTTAAGTGTTAAATTATCGAACCCATAATGATCCAATTTTTGAAGTAATATTTCATGATTTATACAGTCAAACGCTTTAGCTAAGTCGCAGAAAATTCCCAGAGCATATTTCTTTTTATCTAACGCTTCCAGTATTTCTGTAGTAAGTTGAAATGTAGCATTCTCAGTGGACATGCCACTTCTAAATCCAAACTGAGATGAAGTAAGAATGTCATTCAAATTAAGATAGTGTATTATGCGTTTGTACATGACTTTTTCAAAAACTTTTGAAAATGAGGTTAAGAGCGATATAGGTCTATAATTTGATGGTAGATTTTTGTCACCTTTTTTTAAAGAGGGGCTTAACAATAGCATGCTTCAGTCTTTCTGGAAATATTCAATTTTCTAATGAACAATTGCATATGTGACTAAGAGGTTTACTGAGTTCTGATGAGCAGCTTTTTAATAACTTATTACTTATCTCATCCCATCCAGACGAGCTTTTACTTTTGAGAGACTTGATTATATTTTCAATTTCTTTGTGAGAAGTCAGGTTCAATTGAAATCTATGGTTCCAAACTGTAGATTTTGTTAGTAGGTCTACTGCCTTAATGTTAATATTATTTATAGGAATACATTTCTCTGCAATATTTATAAAGTGACTATTAAAAGCATTTCTAATGTCTGATAAATTATCTAGTTTTATGTCTTGGTATATTAATGACGTACAATCATTGTTTCCCTTTGTTCTCCCTGTTTCGTTTTTTATTATATTCCATACAGTCTTAACTTTATTATTTGATTTATCAATTACTTGTGAAAAATGCCTACTTTTTGCTTCTTTGATTACTTTCTTCAGTATGTTGCAATACTTTTTATAGTATTCCTTATGAGTTTGGTTGTTACTGGTTCTATATTTTAGGTAGAGCTCTCTTTTGTTTGCACATGATATTTTAATACCAGCAGTTAACCATGTGTTATTCCTTGAATTAGGTAAATTAGCAGTTTTCTTTTTTGGAAAATTTGCCTCAAAATGTCGTGTCACTATGTTTAGGAATTCACTTAATTTACTATCTACTTTGTCATAGGATAACATAGATTCCCAGTTTTCATTTGCAAGATCTTGTTTGAAATTTAAAATTGAATCGTCATTCATTCATTACTCTAGTCATATTACTATGAGCATGTTTACTGTTCGAATTTACTTTAATGTTGTTCAGCACTAACATTTGTGCATCACTTTAAAATTAAAATGCTTTTCTATATCTATGAATATATTATCTATTGTTGTTTGGGAGTCGTTCTGAATTCTTGTTGGAAAGTTTACTATGAAATCTAGATTATAGCTACCCAATAAAGATATCAGTCTGATCTTCTTCTCACTATCAATTGAGAAATCTACATTAAAGTCCCCACACAGTATAATATTTACATTAGTACTATACAGTGAATTAAGAACCCTTTCTAACTGATTTACAAAATAATTGAAATTACCTGATGGTTAAACTAACCATATTGGACATGTCCAGACCCCTAACAAAATAAGAAGCCAGCCTTAGCCTACTCAGGGGTATGAGGGTAGGTCGCGCTTTACCTTTGGATAAAGCCCGAAGCGAAGGAAATTTTGCTTATAATTCGCGCTATACCCAACCTGATCGGGTATACCTAGGTTTATCCGGTTTTCAGCTCTACCCGTCACATATATACTTACAGAAATTAGTGCTAGCATTTCTATTTCACAATTCGCCTTTCGCATTGCATGAGTCAGGATGTGCAATTAAACTGTCTTCTGTCTGTCAATTTAAATTTGTCCTTACGTGCAACGTATTAGCATGTCTTCGTATTTAGAGGGCGGGGTACGTAGCCCCTCTGAATACGCCCCTGCGCTAGCAACATGTACATTAAAGTATATTCAATGATAGGGAAATAATGGTAAACGAAGTTCTTACAATGCTGGTAAAAACAAAGCCAGATTGGCGTATTAATAGTCCGTAAGTGAAAATGCGGAAACTGCTCCATGTTAAATATAAGTTATATAAAAAAAATAACATTATCTCTCTCAGGCCTACTTATTTCAACCAACTTGTGTCCATCCTCCGTGAAATTTAGCTAAACATTATAATAGAGCCACAACCGTCAACCCTAAAAGATTTTAAAAATATGTTACAAGTTAATTACAAGATGGTGCGTTTTTAACTGATGAAGAGTAGATCGTACGTTTGATTTTTCGACGCGAGGTCTACAGTTCACAAAACTACTATTATATAGTAATCATTGACCGAGCGGAACGAGGTCTTGATTTAACTCTATCGTTCAACATTTCGACTATTTGTCTATAAATTTGTGTGTGACGCAGTCACGACCAAACGTGTTGTTAGACTGTCCTCCAGTTTGATATGAATTTTCCCTGAAGTCGTATGTGTAAGAATTTGTCATTTTTTATTCCGTTTCAAGATGGCGACCGTTCTAATGATTCCGTTTCATGTTATATTTACTTCTTTCAACGATTCTAGCCAAACGGTTCATGCTATAAAAATTTGAAGACTACTTTTGCTCGCGGGTGTAAAATTTTCTACAACTTTGTTCCACTAAATTTTTCGCGTTGCTCTAATGGTTTACCTATATTTCGTCGGTTTTTTTAGTTTGTTTGTTACGCAGTCACGACCAAACGTTTTGTTTGATGTTCTTTCAACTTGGTATAAATGTTCCTTGAAGCCATTAAAAACGAAGCACAAAGGATTCTTATGCTTTTTTTCCTTCCAAGACGAAGAGATAATCTTGGATTTTTTCGGACGCGAGGTCGACTGTTCACAGAACTAATAATAATAATAATAATAATAATAATAATAATAATAATAATAATAACAATAATAATAACAATAACAATAATAATAACAATAACAACAACAATAACAATGATATTACATCACTGAAGATGGCCAGTTGGTCAAAATATATTGTATATGAGAGAAAATTTCAACATTATCATATGCGGACGTGAACATCTTTGCCCAGCGGCATTCATGAATGTCCTGGGTAGCTAACGTGTGGAATATTAACATCCTGCTGTAGATTACATTTTTACCACTTCTCATTTTATTTAGCCGAGTTTTAAAAATCAACTATGAACAAGATTCATATTATGCCTTCCCTCAGGCGCGTCTGCCATTTAACAACACTGTATTAAATTAATTGTAACTTTTTCTTCACACCTAATTATTGAGAGTTACTAGCCCTCGATAAATGCCATGAAGTTCCAGACAAATATTAGCTGCAATTATATACGGCTGCTTGTATAGGCACAGCAATATCTTAAGACTCGTGCTAGAAATACCTAGGAGTGTATTTTTTACAGTTCACAAACTATGTGTTTGCTTCTGGTAGGTACTACTTATTTTCCAAAGGGGAAAAACATTTTGTACGTTATGTGTGATTTCTGCGACTAAGCAGCTCAAGAAAGAGTGGCCAATCCAGTATAAAAATATGTACAGTGAGTCCCACACAAGAGTTGGCCAATGACGCGGGTTTCTGCGTCGCGGCTGGCACAGCTCCAACTCCCGAGCGATCGGGTGAAATATCTACGTAAATAATGCCGCGGTCGGTGTAATGATTCAGGTTCTCACATTTACAGTTAAAATTACAATGAAAATAACCACGTACCTCATCACAAGTGATGTTGGAAATGTTCTCCTCTTGCATCCACACAATACTGGCACCTTTTTCAGAAATTTTCTTTCACGCGCATAAGTTCAGCTTCCGAGACAGAGTAACTTTCTCTTGTGAGAGGCCTATGTGATATTGTCTGTAAGTTCTTCTAACAGTATGTAAATATTATTTATGGGGAAACTTGAAAAATAAAGTGTATAGGTCAATTTCCCATACATAAGAAGAACTTAAAGACAATATCACAGGTAAAATGTAAAAAAAAAAAAATTAAATAAAAATAAAAACAATCACATGGAAATACTTGAGCGTGTCAGATATTAATAGTTTAGGTGCCCCACGTGTCTCTGATAACGAAGGTGCGTTAATCTGCCAGCTTGCATGGTGGGAGTGGCCATACGGAAGGGTAGAAAATGAAAAAGAAAAAAATATTTGAGCGCGTCAGATATTCAGAGGGGATGTTAAGTGAGCCCTAAAAAGCTCCCATTCAAAAGACTGACGATTCGGAAGTGACGCAAGCTCGTAGCGGAATTTTGAAAATGCAAAAAAAATCGCCATATTGAAATATTCTAGCGTGTCAGATTAATTATTATACAGACGGTTTAGCTTGATGTCCTAGTCGTGCTAGCCCAAAATCTGATGATGATTTGGAGGGATTTTCTTCATCTGACGGTTTAAAAAAAATTTTGTTCATGTATTTTGTTTCATGTATTTTTTATAACCAAATGTGACAAATGAAATGCACGAAAAATAATATATATATATTCAGAATTATAATATATTCAGAAAAAATATTAAAATAAAATAAATATGTAAAAAAATAATTTGTTTTCAATCTTCATCTTCATCCGTGGAATTATCGTCGTACTGCAAATCTACTGGTTAGGTTAGACAGGCGCGGAGTGGGGAATACATGCTTTTACCCCAGCTGCACGCACTAAACTTTAATGACGATGTTTGCTACTTCGGCTTGTAGACATCGGCAGATTATATGTTTTCCGTTATTCTTGCATTATTTCCTACAAAATAAAAAACAATTCGACCGCGCTCGAGAAAGTTTTTTTTTTTTTTTTTTTTTTTTTTTTTGCAAGTTTGTAACCCTCCCACTTTCTTATGTCACGCTCAAATCGTCAGAATTTTGAAATGCACACTTTTCAGCATGTAATTAATCCACCTTACCTTAATCTGACGCGCTCGAGTACTTCCGACGATCGATTTTCTTTTACTATTCTGATCGGCTGCCCTAGAAGCACGATCCTATATACAGGGCTTATATGTGGTGGAGGTACTCAAAAGGATGCAAGGTATCCCCCCCTTATGTTAATCTGCAGCGCTCGAGTAAATCCCAAAATCCCCTCTTGGGCTCCCCTACTACAAAGAAGGTGCGGATGGGACGAAGATGATAATGACGATCACATGATATCCGGGGACCACAATGGCCTTAAGTTATCCGAAATTCGTCTTACAGGTGAGGAAAATCTCCGCAGGAACCCATTTAATAACTTGTCCCGATAAAGATTCGAATCCGGGTCCGCTGCTTGAGGGGAGCGAACTCAACCCCTGCACAGTGGTGAGCTAATTTAATATTGTTAAACGACAATATTAAATACAAATACAAACGTGTCGATGAAAAATAATGTAAATCGTGAACTGAATATGCAATAGATTTTTAAATAGGCTATCATAACATAACACTACAATATAGGTACTATCTCATATCTTAGCATTCATAGGCTCATTTTCAGTAACTTAGGCTACTATTTTATTAATTTGAAAAGCAGAGAGCACATCATTATAATTTACAACTACAATATTGGCATTTGAGAAGTGGAGATAATTTTACAGGCATCTTTGAATGGTTCCATTGTTTGCAGATTACAAAAACTTAGAACGAAAATGCCTATTTTCACGTTCAAGGCACTATTTTCTGGAGCCTTCCCGGACGAGTGATCAGCCCAATACCGAGGCCAGTTCCGAGACGCACAAGAGCGCGTACGCTCATTATGAATACCCGGCGTGTGGAACGAAGATAATTACGGCCAGATAATATCTGGTGACTGCAAAGGCCTAAAGTTTCCCGACATTCGTCTCGCAGGAAACTAGTCCCGACCGGTATTAGAACCCGGGCCCACTGCGTGAGAACTACCACAGCGGTGCAAGGTTCTTAAATACTAAAAGAAAGTCCACTTGCCACCCTGAGCGGTCATTGGCTGAGAGGTGTGACGTGGCAAGGATGGCAGGCAGCCTCTCTCTAATAAGAAGTGAATGGAAAACAGATGGTTTTTAAACTTTAATATTTAATTACAGGCAGCGACTATCAAGTGTTCCAACATGCCAACCGAATGTATAATAACTATTCTGTTAGGCTGTGTGGTAGAAATTGTAAGTATCGATCGGGTTTGGTTTAAAAATCGTAGTTAATTAAGCTGTTTTTAGAGGCTAAAATCAAATCTGCAGGTAATGTCAAGATAATTTGAATGTATTAGTGTTTCATGAGACTATAATAATACAGGACTATTTCTATTGTTCTTATTCGAAATAGGCAGGAAATATGATCCACATTGTTAAATTTATTTTAATACTTCACTATTAAAATACTGTAAGTTATAATTATTTATACACTACTTGTAGGAAAATTGAAGAATTAATCTAGGAATATAGTATTAATTAGGTCTGTATTAGTTTTCTGAATTGTCATAAGGTAATGTATCTAGTAGGGTACACTTTCACCAGACAATGGAAGTATTTTTATACTACGCACCAACTCGTTCGTTTTTACGCTATTTAATGACAGGGGTGTACGAGTAGGCCTACTATAGTTTAGCCTTGTAACCGTCCCCGGTGAGCCGGAATTTTCTCTCTCAGTAGAGGGAGCATGTAAATCTAGAGACATAGGTATGATTTATTCATGCACATATAAATGTCACCGACCCTGATCTGGATTGAACCTGCGACCATGGGAACAGAAAGCTAGTGCCATACAGACTGCGCCACCCAGGCCTACTACGTAAACTAAATTTTAGTAATGATTAAAATTAGTATATTAGTATTTATCATAGGTAATCCCACGAGAGATTACGAGTTTATCGATAGATTCACGACTGCGCAGCAGGGTTGGATTTATTAAGACTATTCCATTAATAAAATATAACGGATTTTATAAATAATATATTATAATATAAATATTTATTTCTGGTTTGTTTAAAATAAAATCTTCAATAGTGTCAGCTGTCACATCACGGCAATACTAAATTAATGAACAAACTTCATTATGAAGTACTAAGCAATGCTACCAACGAAGTAGTCACAAAAGAGTTAACCTCAAAATTAAGATAATTTAAAATCGGAACAAAATGAAAATACTTTTTTTTTCAAGAACGTAGGCCTAATCTATCTGTAAATTGCCACTCTACTTGAATGTGCAATTGGTTAAAGACATAAGTTTCTTCTCCGTTAGATTTTCTCATATTGATAGCCTAATCGGCTGCGTTTGAGCTTACATTAGAAAAGAAAACTAAAGCCTTCCCACTGATATTACATTAGACTTTTTAAAATTTTAATCGATATGACAAATTCGCTCTGAAAGTCTGCAGGATTATTTATTTTCCATTCTGTATTTTGTAATTCTTTTCTTCAAGTAGGTTGGTTAGTTATTTAGACAGTTCAGTGTTTTACAGTTATTTTACAAATAATACATAATTCTTACAGCTAACATTTTTATAGGGTCTACAGAGTACACAGTAGAATAAAAACAAAATGAATGGATTATGTACTGACTCGAAAACATTAATATTAACATTATACAAAGAGAGGAAATAAACAAGAAAACATCTATCTACAATACAGTATACAAAATATGTAGAATACATTAATGTATATAACTATATGTAATATAACTTTAATCATTAATATAAAACACGACAACTTTATAATTTGAATAAAATAAGAAACTGTACGAGTATAATGATTAATGTGCAATATAGAAATCTGAAAGAAAGAAGGGACAACTAGGCCTATAATGAGATAACTATTGTTAAGCATTAAAATAAATTGTCATACAATTAACTTGTTGGTTTACGTAGGCGTGGGACTTATCTAGAAAGTGAAGTAAGTCAAAGAAACTCGTTAATAATTTTGAGGGAATTTTTAAATAAGGCTGTGGATATCGGATATGTTATGTCAGGAGGGCGAGAGTTAGAGGCTTTTGAACATAGGCAACGACAATGGGATTACTCAAATAGGTGCGTCTTGTGCTTAAATAGGGACATTTTATTTTTGTTCCTAGTGCTATAATGGTAAAAGCCTTGAATTTTTAAATAAGATTTTGTTACTGAGGGCAAAAAGTGCACATCCAAAGATGATTAAGCAAGGTAAAGGAAGGTTGCTACTGGCTTTAAAAAGTTGTTTAGACGAATGAAGAGGTTCTGCGTTGAAGATAATTCTAATCATACGTTTTTGGAGGGTAAATATTATTTTCATTAAATACTGATCTGTACCACCCCATGCAATAATATTGTATTTCATTTTGGAATATACATATCTATGGTAGCATTGCAATATGTTGATAGTTTTAGAAAATGTATTCAGATTTTGATAAATGTTGAGATAGATTTTTAATTAAGGCGATTTTGCCAGTTTAAATGAGAATCAATTTCTATGCCAAGAAATTTGGAATTGGTTGTGATGCCCGTAATTTGTTTGGTCCTTCACATTGGATGTCTCTTCCTATATTTGTTTTTGTTTTCTCATGTATTAGTTTCTTCATGTGTTTCATTATCACTGGAAACAAAATTAGAATCCATATCCTCTTTCACACCATCGCTAAACTGATCATCTTCTTGTGGTAATGTGTTAGTTTCGCACTTGTTATCGCCCTCATAATCTCATGATCGATCCTATAATCATCCCTACCTACCCT
Organism: Ectobius pallidus; assembly: GCA_964059195.1. NCBI lineage: Eukaryota > Metazoa > Arthropoda > Insecta > Blattodea > Ectobiidae > Ectobius > Ectobius pallidus. The sequence continues at coordinate 52,202,189 of CAXKWD010000011.1, forward strand.
CCAAGCTGTAGGACCTAAGTAATACTTTAAAAAATGGCTGTTATGAACGCATAACTTCCTCTGCTCAAATAAAACTTTTACCTTTTATTTAATATGTTATGCATGGCATTCTTCTCATACTAATCGTTGTAAAAATAACGAGAATGTCACTACTAGAGCCCGGATTTTAGGATTCTATAAATCCTGCATTAGTTTGCTTCATAATAAAACAGTTTTAATTTAGTTTTTTTTCCATTTTCAGACACTTCTTTTAAAGTTTCGCTCTTTTAAGTATAGGCCTAGTAAACACATTGAAAAAAACATGTTATTTTTATTTTTAGTTACAATTTCCATGGCTCTGTACCACAAGAGTATACAAACATTCTATGTTAACTTTCCACTCGTTTATAGAATATAATTAATTTTAGAACGACCCTGTCATTTCCAGCTTTACCACATAAACTCAAGAAGAGCGTTTTTCTATTAATCAGCTAACTTTTACAATACTTTACTTTCGGCGACTTGCTTGAGTAAACACTGTGAGTAAATTGCTAGTGTAGGCTTCTTAAGAATTACTGTAATTTGCTTTTAAAGAAACCACGGATTTTGGTTCACATACGATTTCCTATAACGGGACAATGGGGTTACAAAATGACAAAATAAAATGCAATGTCATATTTTCTCTTAAAAGTGTACGGATAACAATGAGGAAGATGCAAATTGTAGGGAGCTATTTAAAAAAAAAAAATAGTTTAAATATATTATTTCAATTAAAACTGTTTTAGCCATTTTTAAGTTTTATAAGATTGGACTATGTGACTGCCATGACAATGAAACAGATAATTGTGTTAAAATTTCGCCGTTAGCTAACAACAGTATTCACACAAAAATGTCATGTAAATCCAGTGATTTTCTTTTAGGAAAATAAATAACATTTTATACATTAAAATGTAATTTGTGAGAAAATGCGATTTATCTGCAACTTTCTTTTTTCTGAAGTGCTTTAAATGTCAAGCCCACGTCATAACCAATTATTTTAAACGTAATCGACATATTCACTTAAATGCTAAATTCAAGTCCCTACAACGTAGTGCTCGGACTATTTGTGTATTTGTGTAACCGGATAGTATCCGGTTACTTGGTCATGGCGAATAAAATTCGGATAACCGGTTAACCGAATATTGCTATTCGGATAACCGCCGTTAGGTATTTGCGTATTCGGATATCCGGATACTTGTAGAGAACTACAAATACCTACTACCATGAGTCATGACAGAGGCTGTTTGTGCAATATCTTGTTCACTGCATTCTTGATGTCGCGCCGTACATACAATATGCAGTCCTTAATTTTACCCCCCCCCCCAAGCATCTGTGTTCAATTACTGTAATAATTACATTCTTCTTCTTCTTCTAATTTATTATATTATCTAACATAAAAATAAAAAAAGTATGTGTTTATAGGCCTATACAAATTTACATGCTTTCACTGATTTGCATGAAATTTTGAACACGTACCCCCTTCAACAAGGTAAACACGATGGGCAATATTAAAATTCAAGTCAACCACCCCTTCCCTTATTTTCAACCTAACGTGAGTAATATTTTCGTATACAAATCTAAATTCCCCAAACAATCTCTATACAATTTACACATAAACCCTGCAGAACTAGCTACTATTCTGCAATATTCTAAAAAACCACCCCTTAATAAATTTCCAACCCCCATTATTTAATGTCTTTATAAATCTACAATCTTTGAACGATTATTACCAAACTTTACAGACAGACCCTATAGAATCAAGAGAATATTTCAAGCCAAATTCATTTTGGAACAAACCGTCCCTTAAATGTTTCAACCCTTATTATATGATCTTTATTTAAACCTGTATTTATTTACCATCTTTTACCAGAATTTAAACATAGGCCCTAAAGAACCAGGATAACATTTTAGGCAAAACTATTTTGGAATAAACAACCCCTTATGATTAACCCCTATTATATGACATTTAAATAAATCTACACTCTTGGACCATTTTTATCAAAATTCATACACAGAACCTACAGAACCAGGAGGAAGCTTTAGGCGAAACTAATTTTAGTAGAAACCGCTCATAAATTGTTTCAACCCCTATTTATGATCTATATTTAGAGCTACAATCTTTGACGAATTTTTATCAAACTTTACACAATACCCTATAGAACCAAGAGAAAATTATAGGTCAATTTAAATTTATTATAAACCACCCTTTACATGTTTCAACCCCTACTTTATTATCAATATTTAGATCTATACTCTTTGAGTAATTTGTATAACTTATTATTCACAGACCTTTTACAACCAAGAGATTTTTCAAACAAAACTAATTTTGGTAGAAACTATCCCAGAAGTGACTCAGCCCCTAGGTATATCAATATTTAAACCTTCATTCTTTGAGTAACTTTTATTAGATATTACACAAATACCCTCCAGAACCAAAATAATTTTTTAATACAAAACTAACTTTCGTATAAACCACCCTTAAATGTTTGATACCCCGCTAAGTTATGTATTTATTTAAATCTTCGTTCTTTGATTAATTTTTTTATCAGACGTAATACACAGAACCTCAATAGGTTCAAGAGAGATTTTTGAGCAAAATTAACTTGGGAAGAAACCACCCCTTAAATGTTTCAACCCCTATTACAATAAATTTTCACTTTTTTGACCAATTCTTACCAGATTTTATACACTGACCCTATAGAACGACGGAAAAATTTTAGGGAAAACTAATTTTGGAACAAACTACCCCTTATGTGTTTCAACCCCTATTGTATGTGCTTCATTTAAATCTACCCCCTTTGACCATTTTTAAGTGAAAATTTACATACAGTACCAGGAGAAAATTTTAGGCTAAATTAATTTGAATAAAAACCACCCCTTAAATGTTTCAACCCGTTTTTATTGTAGGCCTATATACCTAGGTTTACATTATTTGTGTAATGTTTATCAGATATCAAGCAGAGACCCTCGAGAACCAAGATAAATAAAATTGTTGGACAAAACTAATTTAAGTAGGAGCCACCTTTAAATGCGGCTGTCATTCTCGGTAGACTTTTGTACACTGAAGACTTCACAGCGCAAAAATGTGAGTTAAAGCACTGGTGCTGTGACGATGGGATCTGGAAACATGAAGGAATATACGTTATGTAGGCCTACGTTGCGACGTCAGAGGCATAGGATTCAAGACCATTCACGTAATAGTCTCGTAAGGTTAGAAGAACTGATACTTTTCCGATGATCACATCACCGAATATGCGAATACCCAACAGTGATTGTTCGGGATAGCGATATTCCATTAACACACTATTCAGGTATCATTCGTTGTGATCAAGTGACTGAATACTTCTAGGATAAAAAAATAAATAACACGGGAACTATTAAATCGTTTATGTTATTTTGAATCATGAACATTGTTTGACAGAACATTCTCACACACTGTTAATATAAGGTAAAAACAAGTAAGGGTTGGTTATTCAAGTGTTAATGCACCTTAAAAATTCCTCGTAGTTCTGTAGGCTCTGAGTGTAAAACTTTGTCAAAATTACTCAGAGAATAAGTTGGTGAACAGATCATACAACAGGGGCTAAAAACAGTTAAAGGTTGATTTGTTGGAAAATCGTTGTTGCTTAGAGTCTCCTCCTTGGTTTAAAGGATTATGTGTAAAATCTGATAAAAATCGGTGAGAAAATGTAGAATTGTTTAAAGATAATTTTTATATTAAGGGTTGAAAATACGTCAAGGATGGTTATTCGAATATTATTGTTGCCTACAATTTTCTCTACTGTCCACAGTCTCTGTGTGTAAAATTTGCTAATACTCACCGAAGAAAGTGCATTTGTACAGAAATCACCATAATAGGGCTTGAAAATGCGTAAGGGGTTGTATATTCGAATCTATTGTTGTCTACAATTTTCTCTACTTGCCACAGTCTCTGTGTGTAAAATTTGATAATAATCACCAAATAATGTGCATTTGCAGAAATCACCATAATAAGGGTTGAAATTGCGTAAGGATTGTATATTCGAATATTATGTCGTCTATAATTTTATCCACGTTCCACGGTCTCTGTATGTAAAATTTGATAACAATCCCCAAAGAATGTTCAATTGTAAAGAAATAAAATAGTAGGGGTTGAAAATAAATAAGGTGTGGTTTTTTCGAATGGTATTGTTGGCTACAATTTTCTCCCAGTTCTACAAACAATCCTTTCTACAGTTTCATATAAAAAACAGATCAAATACATAGAATTCCATAGAGATTGCATAGATATTACACAATAGGGGTAGAAAATGCGTAAGGGGTTGTATATTCGCATATTATGTTGCCTATAATTTTCTCCACCTTCCACAGTCCCTGTGTGTAAAATTTGATCATAATAGCCAAAAAATGTGCAATTATGTAGAAATTATCCTAATGGGGGTTGAAATTCCATAAGGGTTTGAATATTAGCATCTTACTATTTCTCCCAGTTCTACAGGCGCAATGTGTAAAATTTCTTTAAGAACTGGTCAGAAACATAGAATTGCATTGAGATCACACAATAGGGGTTGAAAGTGCATAAGGAGTTGTACATTCGAATTTGTTTATTGCCTATAATTTTCTCCGTGTTCCACAGTGTAAGATTTTATAAGAAATCGCCGAAGAATGAGCAATTGCATAGAAATCACCTAATAGGGGTTGAAATTGCGTAAGGGGTTGTATATTCCAATCTTATTGTTGCCTACAATTTTTTCCACGTTCCACAGTCTCTGTATGTAAAATTTGATAATAATCGCTGAAGATTGTGCAATTTTATATAAATCACCCTAATAGGGGTTGAAATTGCGTAGGGGGTTGTATGTTCGCATTTTTTTGTTGCTAATAATTTTCTCCATGTTCCAGAGTTTCTATGTGTAAAACGTTATAAGATATCGCCAAAGAATGTGCAATTATCCTGAAGTGGGTTGAAATTGTGTAAGGGGTTGGATATTCGAATCTTACCGTTGCCTATAATTTTCTCCACGTTCCACAGTCTTTGTGTGTAAAATTTGATATTGCCAAAGAATGTACAATTGTAAAGAAATATCATAAAAGGGGGTTTAAAATATATAAGGGATGGTTTGTTCGAATAGAATTGTTGGCTACAATTTCTCCTAGTTCTTCTGGCGCTGGGTATAATTACCCTGTAAAAATACCAGTATTTATATTTTAATAGCGAAAACATTACTTACAGGGGTGGGTGTTAAGGAAGGGGTAATTAGTCAGAATTCTCATGTAGGCTAGTTTTACTTCTTCTGGTTGAAGAGGTTTGCTGTTCAAAATTTGGTAAGGAAAAAGGTCAATTCATGTATTTTGTATACAGCATATGTTAATAATAGGGATGAAAACGCGAAGGGGATGGTTTATAAGAATTTACCGTACTCTAGATTCTCTCCTAGTTGAGAGGGGTAGTTCAACATATTTAGGTAATTTTGGTGTAAACATATAGATGTGTAAATGTAACTTCTCTGTAGGGGTTGGAAACTGTGTAGGGTGTTGTGTCCAATGTTTGTTGTAATTAAGTTGTGTTTCGAAATCTTTTTACCACCATCTCAGTGAGCAATATTCGGTTAAAACTATCCGAGGATTTAAATATAGGTTACAAGAATATTGGACAAGAAACGAATACACGATTATCCGAAAACCCATATTCGGATAACCGATTATTCGGTTTTATTTGCACGGTATTTGTACGCTATAGGTATCCGGTTATCCGGATAGACAAATACTTCGGTTACTTGTCCGAGCCCTGAACGAGAGAGGTAAAACTAAGAGAAAGAAGAAAAAATATTAAATTCAAGATTACTTGGATACAAACTATTAAATCAAGTAGGCCTACTGGTGCAAGTCATTTGACTTAACAGTAACTTTAAAATCTTGAAGAAATGAAATTTTCAATGATTAAGGCCTTAAATACATTAGAGGGAATAGTTAATTAAATATGCGTTAGCTAATCGATTTAAAGTAAGATCCAAGTCTGAAGTAACATTTACTTAAGACGTGTTCATCAAGTGCCTACAAGGAACTGAAGGAACACAGGCTAGTCTTCGACAAGGTTGAATACCCTGTAGGATCTGGATGGCCTTGCTTCCTCTCCCCCCCCCCCCCCCCCCCACCGCCACCACCAGGACAGTAAGAGCCGTATACTGGCAGCTACACTTCGGCGGTTGCCTGTTCAGTCTGTAGCGATCAGTGCTGTAGGGATGTGTGGTGGTGTGTGCCCTCAGCTCTCAGTATGCACGCAGTGCAGCGGATAAATGAACCATCTTTGTAAGTACCCCAGATATAAGTAATCAGAAGAATTGCAACAGTGTAGAATACAATTACTTGTAAATTACCAGCTCTATGGGTAAATTTAATCAAATGTAATGGCGGCACCGTCTTGCTGTTGCCAACCTTTCACATTTCCTGTCACTTGTTAATGTCAGGACGTGACATTTCTGTAGGCCGTAGAATTTGAACTTTTCGTGTTATTATTTTGATTTACTTTTATTTCTATTACACTTATTATTAAAGTTTTCACTTTTACTAACATGATTTCTGTTAATGTTTTCATTAAATTCAATTATAACATTGTATATTTACTAGTAGCCTAATAAGACGGATTATTGAAAACCAAATATTTTTCTTTCTTTGTTGACTTACTGCTCACACACACTAAGCAAATTTCAACACCTGTTAGGCGATTAGAAAGTTCACATTTCCGCAATTAATTAATTACGTCAGTCAATGTTTGTACGTATCGCAATAATAGAGAATTTCCTACGTTTATACCGTAAAATAATTAAATATTTTAATTTGTTATTCTTTTTGTGGAAAGATTTGCAATGTGCCATCCTACACGCATAGAGATGAGGCAGCTTAAGAGGTCACGCCGGTCTGTCCCAAGTGCTACGCTCACCTCAATGGTCACATGACCATGAACATATTTCCATGTGAGGTACCTGACTTACTTGATGGAGGTCCTTTATAGAAATAACTGAGGAGCTATTTTCCCCTAAAGGTAATATCTCCGGTTTTTATTTTATTTTACAGGAGAAATCAAAAAACTGTTATCATTGGTAAAACATCTGCTATCTTCAGCTAGAAAAATAAAGAATAATAGACCTTTGAATGATGATCTGAATATCAAGGATTTGTGTAATAATTTTCATTACAAGTTGGGATATATTCAGTTATAAAAGATTGGCTAAGAATATTTTTAAAACAGAATAAATTTATTACTTGTGATAAAAATAAAAACAGAGAATTTGAAGGAAGCAACTAAATAATTGGAAAGCTGAACAATTTTAATGAAAATACGTTCAAGTTTCTTAGATCTTTTTCCAGTGTCTCCTAGAGTATCTGCGATTTCACACAATGGTAAAATTCAGTACGAGCAAAAATGTAAACTTGAATCTATCTTGTATCAGTTAGGAAACCAGAACACAACAATGGATTCAAAACTCATAGCACTTTGTTCGCTTTGACGTTTAGGTAGATGCAGCACTGCCGATTTTCTAAGAAATGTGAAAACACAAGGGGGAGGATAGCACCAATTTCTAATTTAAATGTCAATGGAAATAAAAGTTAAAAAATGTAGTGAGTGTGATATCTTTTTTTTCTCTTTCATAGTTTTACCTCTCCCTTATAGGGACCTTTATGCGGCCCGCGCCGCCCGGGCTTTACCCAGCCGCGACCTGTTGGGAGAGGAATGAACAATTGATCACAACACAGACATACGTTTTTGCCCAGACAAGGGCATGGAGGGAATCCCTGGATGAGTGATCAGCCCAATGCCGGGGCCATCTCTAAGGCAACACGAACACATAGGACGACACACTATTTTCACACACACACACACACACTCACTCCGAACAAGGCGAGGATGGGATGAAGATGATAATGACGGCCAGATGATATCCTGGGACCACAAGGGCCTACAGTTATTTGTCTCACAGGTGAGGGAAAACCCCGGAAAAAACCTCACCTAGGTAACTTGTCCCGACCAGGAATCGAACCCGGGCCCGCTGCGTGAGAGGAGCGAACGCATCCCCTGAGGACGAGTCTGATATCTAACAAATTAATATATTAAGATTGAATGAAACAATGAAGTATGGAAAACATATTAAATTTTGATTGAAAAGTGTAAATTCTCTGTACAAATTCACATTGAATTATTGCGTTTTGATAGAAAATATTTAACTTATGTGAAAGAGATAAGAAAAATGACACAGAAACAATGAAAACGGAATTTCGATTTTGTTTTGAAAAATAGAAAGCTCCTTAACTCCATAAACTTTTATGGGATGTTCTCCATACAGGATTTTTACATGTGAGGTTCTTTGCAGTAATTTTTCTGGGATAACCTCCATGCAGGAATTTCCGCGTGAAGGACATGAAGTAAATTTTCTGGGAGGTTCTTTATAGAGGATTTTCCCATGTGACTAACTTGCAGTCACTTTTCTACGAAATCCTCTATTATGGATTTTTCCATGTCATGAACTTGCAGTAACTTTTCGGGAAGGTCCTCTATAGAACATTTCTTCAGACGAAAAATTTGCAGTAACGTCTCTGTGAGGCCCTCTATAGATTTTTTTCACGCGAGAAACTTGCAGTAGGTCAACCATAGAGGATCATTTCGGTAGTTTGTCTTTCTCTTGAGCAGATTTTTTAATATTATGAATTACTGAATGTTTAGTTTGAACCAAAGTGAAATATACTGCATTCAGAGTCTTTTGGTCCGGTGCGGTGGAAGGGGAGAACAGAAGTCACGATATCAGTGTCGCGTTCCACTGGCCCAGTGTTGCCAACCACAAAAGCTAAAATCTCTTTGACAACTCCATGCATTTTCTTTAAATTTCTTTGACGCATTAAAAAAATCTTTAATTTATTTTACCGATAATAATAATAATTTATTAATAATAATTTTAATAATAATAATAATTTTATTAATATGAATCTTGCCTCAATTTAACTGCATGCAATTCACAAAGGCATAAATGCGCTGAGAGAAGAGAGAAATTTTGTGCTGAGGCGTCGTTTTTAACTCAGTGTATACATTTAAATAGTTGTGGACTGCTCTCTCGCTCTCTATTTTATTATTTCTCCGAATTTCCGCTTTATCTTTATTAATTATCTATGGAAAGCAGTAATTAGTTTTTTCTGTAGATTTGGGACGAAATTCTTTGATTCTACGGGGATTGAACAATACATCAAGCGCTGAGAGAGAAGATTCTTTTGCTGAGGTGTCGTTTTTAACTCAGAGGGCACAATGTACTTATTGTAAGATTCAATTGTGCCTTGATGAACTCATCCGCTCTGCATTGATTTTATTAATTATCTATGGAAAACAGTATATTAATTTTTCTGTAGATTTGGGACAAAATTCTTTGATTCTTTGAAAGAAGCAAGAATTCTCTAAATCTACAGAAATTTCTTTGAGGTTGGCAACACTGCACTGGCCAGAGAATAAACAGCGGGGTTGCAACATCTCCCTTACATCCGTGCTATTCTTCTGTTTCTCTTATGGACGAATTCTAAACTAAACACGGTGGCGTAACATCCTTGGTGGGACTACGCCTACCATCCGACCGCTGCGTTATCTACCATAGGCAGACGGCAATATTGGGGCATGTGGTTAACATGAACTTGCTGACGTGGATGATCTTCGCGGGTTGATGGCATGGGGTTCAGAATACGTGAATGATCACAATCACTGAGGGTTCTTCCAGTAGTCGGACTAGCATTGATTGTCCCATGATAGTCAGCTGGAGCATCCAGCAGGTTTTGTAATAAAACCATTTCGCCCACCAATGTGAAGGATCACTACGGTACTCTTTCTCCTTTTCCAGCTGAAAATCGGTCTTCACAAGGTTCTGTTCCATCTGTCTATCGCCGAAAAACACCATCGTGGGTATCGTAGCACGTTTCGTCGAGATAGAGATCTTGGTAGCCCAACTTTCTGTAGTATACAATATTTTATTCAAATGATCGGCTCACCATATTTGTGTTGTTTTTGTTTTCATTGCTGGTGTGCGGCGACTCTGCTTCTTAAATCTGAAGTTAATGTATTTTAAAAGTTTCATCAGCGTTGTTCTCTGATATGGAAACTTATAGTCTGTGTTTCTTGTTTTCTCACGGAGTCCACTGAGAATCCTGCCTAATGTTGGAGCTGTTTGATTTGAATACAATTCGTAACAGTTCCTCGTATTAGGTCACGGGTAAAACCATCAACCTTATGAAGTTCGCGAATTGTTGTGTTTTCATCGCTTTTTTCATGGTAAGTGTTTAATAATTTTGTATGTCCAAATTAATAATTCTTCGACAGTACACCCGTTGCAGGAACAGTGTGGAGCACACATACCATCCCCTTCGTTCAAATATCTGTAAACGGTTAAAATAATATGACCCGCATGTTTACTCACTGGTTTTCCGCGAAGGTGAAGTAACCTCATCACCACTGCTATTACAAGCATCAGGTTCATCATATACTTCCCATGGCCGCCACACGATCCTAAATATTAAAATCTCCGTGGCGTTACATCCCTGAAGGGACAAGGCCTACCACCCGACCGCTGCGTCATCTACCATAGGCAGATGGCAGGATTGGGGGCATGTGGTCAGCATGCCGACACCTACGGCCGTTATTGGTGGTTTCCATGACCGGAGCCACTACTTCTCTATCAAGTAGCTCAATTTGAATCACGAGGCTGAGTGCACCCCTACCAGACGTCCCTACCTCAGAAAAAATCCGAGGAGGTACCGGGGATCGAACCCGAGCTGACGGATCTGTAACGCTAACCACAAGACCACGCCGGCGGTCAATCCTAAGTATAGCACGGTCCTAAACTAATGCATTATTTTAAATACTTTAGTTCTAACAAAAGCCATTTCACTCTACTAGACCAACCGTACCAAACTGAACTGCCGAACTATAAAGCTTGCAACGCTGCCTGGTTTGTTTTGATTACTCCTACTCATGCGACACGCAGGGCACATTTCCAAATTCCCCCTCCACTGGTCCCAAAGACTCTGAATACAGTATATTTGGTTTGGTCAAAACATTTTATAACCGTCTGCATGCTAGTTCACCAGGTGACGCGAACAAATTACCGAGGAGTGATTTTTTTTTTGTCACGAAACCCATTTTCTATATTTCAAAATGCTGAAACTGAAAGGTGCAATCTTTACCCCCATTTAAAGTGAATAGGTCTTCGTACGTCACAACTACGTGTTTTATAAGGATATACAAATATTTAGTGCCGGTACAAAATTACTGAAAAGAAACATTTCTTGAAATGAAAATTGGGTTTTTGTTAATGATAACTAAAAGCATGTAGGCCTACAGCTATTACCACTTATATGTAGAAACACTTGTATCTCAATACTAAAATGTTTAAAAGCTAAATAAATATTTATAAAGTAAAATAAAAATTTCCCTTAAGTTAAAATCACCTTGAAAATGTGTGTTGTACAGTAGGGGTAGGCCTATCTATAGCTATTATGAATTTAATCACCCTAAAATTCAGCACATATTTGATTCTTAATTTGTAAACCTAATGAGCTATGTTCATGAACACTCACTGATAGGACAATATCAAACAGTTTCGAAATTCAGGAGGCTTAAAGTTTATCCTTACCGGTAGGCCTATATATTCTAAATTCCGATAGAATGTGAAATCTAGATTTTCCGGAATACATTTGCCCTATTTGAAGTACAGTACAGTATAAAGAAAACGACCGTGTTGTGGCACCAACACTTATGCAGAATTACTTCCAGCTGTGTTGTGATTAGTATTGTCATTGTCAACAGTAAATACTTCAATTCATAAGTCGAAAAACAAATTAATATCGTAAATCGGATTAGGGAACAATGCTTTCGTATTCTTTTGTAGAAAAACTATGACGAATTCGTAATATGGAAACCACTGTAATTATAACTTAGTAGTGACTAGTTGACATTTTACATATTTAAATAATTGAATCTTAACAAACCATTAGATCTATTTGGTTATTTTCAACAATAACAGCTTTATTGTACAGTGAGTCCATTTTATGAGGAAACCTCGCATCACTGCCGCATTGCCGCAGTGCAGTGTATTGCCGAAGCGGAATTACAGAAAGTGGCAAATAATTTGTTTAAACGATGTGAGGCATGTCTTACTGCTGACGGAGGTCGTTTTCAACAGTATCTCAAATAAATGGTGAGTAGTAAGCCTCTACATGTAGGCCTATGTTATGTTAAAGTCTTGATTTGCCGGTAGTAACGGAACACGGTCCCCGCCGTTGCAAGCACAACAGCGGGGAAAGTGTGAGCAGGGGCAACGCTGTTAAAAAGTTTCCGCATAAAATGGATTCCCTGTATTTGAAAAAACCGAAAAGAAAACAAACAAACAAAACGATTACTTTGATGTACAATTTGAAGCACCACTGTTGATTCCTCATCTTAGTCCTGTGATAAATTCAATAATTCATACATAATAATTGTCAATACTTAAGCGCGTTATTCTGCGTGCAGCACCAGCTAATGCCCTTGCGACTCTTCATCCTCAACCACAACTGATTCCCGGTTTATTTATGGCGATTAGTAATCGGCTTTATAGCCAAGTTATGTACTTGGCAGTTCTCAGAAGTAATGTTAGTTGCAGCAATTTATGTAAACGAAACAATCATTTTTAATACGGTTTAAAACCTTGCCAAATGTAATATAACGTTTTAAATGACATTTTTAAAATTCTTGCCGACTGATTCATTCTGCTACCATAGTGTTGTCAAGCCCTATCAAAGAAACTATTTTAGGAAATACACGGAGCATGATTACTTGTGAAGTTCAGGCAGGCCTGTAACCTGAGGGGGACCAGGGTGGGGTCTGCCCTCCCTGAGTTCATATCCCGCCCACCCTCAAACTTTCTTTTCGGGAATGCTTATAAGAAGTCAGTTCATTTGTTCGCCCATTAACATTCCAACTGTAAAAGATATGAAAGTTGCAAAGAATTTCTTACATAAGAAAACCATTGAAAAATCTCTTTACTTCGAAGACATATACTGTAAGCGACAAGAATAGGAAGATTTTTAATCTCGTTTCTCTCTCCTACTGCCCTAACGAGAATAACCAGGCCTCAAAAACTTACTGTGACTAACCCAAGAATTGGTAATTTAGTGTAGCCTACCCTGTTTAGTATTTGAGAAGAGCAGAAAGGACGTGAAAATGGAAAAGGTGCTGAAAAAATTCAACCTTTTAAAAAAAGGAAAGGATTGGCTGCACTAGAAGAATTTTCGGATGTAGGCCAATTGTTTTAAAGTAAAACTTAAGGACGTTTTTGTGCTTTTAATTGAAGTACTCTGATGAAGTAGCGGCTCATGGTACCATCGCCTTACTTTGATTTATGTTCCGTTCCTCGTATAGGCTATACATCCACACATAATAGTGTCTCGGTAATTTCAGGTGGACGAGACCATAACTACATCCAAATATTAAAAAAAAAATCCCGCGAATAATTGCGCGAAAAGGCCTGTGTGCACGAAAATAATTACTTACGTTAAACACTACAGCACAACAGTTCAAAAAAAAAACAAAAAGATACAGATCCTAAAAGAAACCGTCCAGTATATACCTTTTCAAATAAAACATACTTGAAGTTAAACATTGTAGGGAATATTTCAGTAACAATAGATATATTAGAAAAAATGATTTCATTTAACTATGTCCACCGTTTCCAAGCAGGATTGTTACGCCACCGTCTAAACAGCAGTTTATCCGTCGGGGCTGCCTCAGGCTGTTTTTGGACATAATGCATGGGATGTCAATAATAATTACATCGTCGAATCTGTATTCTCAATAACACAACACTGCGATCAAATGCTGAGCTCCTTCTCACCTAAAGCATCCATTGAAACTCTAGTAGATACGTGATCTCACTCGTGGACTCGAGACTTCGAGTTCACAATAAAATCAATTATGGTGCCCCCCCTGCCCCCGGGTATGGGTGCCCATGCACTTGGGTATTTTTTTTCCCCTCGCTTTATGAACTAATGAAAGCAATGACGGCTGTTGGTGTCATATTTGATACATTCTGCTCCGCATAGGCAACACATATTTTTATTCTATCTATGTCTGCTGTGTACTGAATTAAAATAAAATGTGAAAACTGAAATATAGACCCCAGGTATCCTTTTCTCTCCCCCACCTCTCTCTCTTTGTCTCTCTCTCTCTCTTTCTCTTTCGTAGTTTTAAATCTTCCTTGTAGAGACCCCAGGTATCATATCACCCCTAGAACCCCCCAAATCAAAATTTGATATCTTGAATGTCAGTGTTTCGGTCATTAATAACACACATTAATCCACAGAATAAAATTTATAGATGTCGAAATCTTATCTTAGACCCCAAAAAGCCCTCCACCCCCAATTTTTAAATTTTATTTTGTTGTTGCAAATTTGTTATATTTTTACCTATAGAAACTCATTAAGCACAAATATAAATAAAACTGTCCTAATTTGATCCTCGGGCTGAAGAGGGTAGGCCTATACGAAACGTTCAGTAAAAAGTAAAGTGTTCCCTATACTGTCCATGAAAACTTTACCAGAAGGTTTGAGGATCGAAGGTCTTTAGATATTATTCAGCAAACGAAGAGGTAAGACCGTCAGCCTTACCCACCAGGATTGCTATTGGTACTCGTTTCTATTAGCATGTAATTTTGACCGCCAGGGCCACATTTGAAAACTCCGAATGCCCTCATTCGAGATCAAACCCGTGAACTCCGGTTTGTAGGGCGATGCGAAGAGCAAGAGGGTTATTAATATTTCTGAAGGGGGAATTTGTTGTTAAGTGAATAGAAATAGTTTAGATAGTTTAAACATTAAAACGTTAGTTTGAAGTCAGTTTTAAAATATTCCACCAGCTGAACATAGTTATTCAGAATTACCAACCATTGTAATTATCTAATAGTTTCACCACAGCGTACCTCAAAACTTTCATTAAATATTCACAAATAAATGACAAAAAGATTTTCCGTTAACTTTGTAAAATGTTTCGTCTTTATAATTTGCTATAAAAAGATTATATAACCATAAAAAAAACTGACGGAATTTTTGCCTCTCAATAAAAATTCGTAGGTAACGAATTGTTTCTCACCCATAAGGAATACAAATGTTTAAAAATTACCTAAAGATTATTTGAATTTTTGACTCGGGGAGATTTTTTATTGAATACTAAAAATAACAAAATGATGTAAAACAAGAACAGTTCTTGCCGATAAGCAAGATATATATATAAGCCTATTTTACGTAGGCCTAGCTTATATTATCTTGTAAATTTCAATGGTTACTTTTGCTATACACCTAAATTCTAACGTAAAATTATCCTTACAGTCAAATTTCACAGAAAATACATTTGTTCTACAGATATTTCAGCGTTGTATCAAATTTCTCGTCAGGTTAGATTGCAAGACACGCAAGACGCTTGTCCGTAGCTGTCCTCAAAGCCTCTGGCGGTACAGTTCATAGTTTTTTTTACATCACTGAGCTATACAAAATATGGGCAGACATAATCAAAATGTCTAACACATAGAACCAACATGAACGTTCGACAGTGCACATAAAAAACAATAGTTTTACAATAAATATAAACGTGTGCGTTAAATACAATAGTAAAACAAATACAATAGATATAAAGTGCAATCATTATAAATGTCATGAAACCATGAAAAATTAATTAAAGGTAGAATACATTCTTTCACATAAATAATGTCTTACTTTCCTTTTGAATGATTTGAAATCATATTAACCATTTCTGAGAATAACTTATTAATAACAAGACTGATTGTGTGGATAGGCGATTTTGTACACTTCTATGTTCCATAGACATTAAATGTGGTTTTCTTCTGGTGTCATCGTTATGGATTTCAATGTTACTTTATTTATGAAACGGATTTTGTTTCTTCTGTGAATCATGGCCTGTCTGTAGTATATTAAAATAGCTTAAACATAGTGCAGATTTATAAAACAATTTTTGCACAATAACGAACTATGTATTGAATTAAGAAGGGGTTGCATATTTTTAACATTTTGAAAAAATAGCTTTTTGAAGATGGTAAGCTGTATCTACCTTTTAAAGAAATGTAGACCACGTTACTAACTTATGTCACATACTCTTGCAAACTTTAGAAACTATAGTCTGTTATCTGTCACAGATTTAACCACCATGTTATAATCAAATAACATTAAAAAGTAAAGTGTTCCCTATACAGGCCATGAAGGCCCAGAGGGTTCCAGCAGATTGAGGCTCCCAGATTTTTTGGAAATTCGGGACACGAATGTGGTAAGATTGTCAGCCTTTCGCACCGCCTTTACCCCCAGGATTGCTCCTGGTACTCATTTCTGTTAGAGGCTGAGTCGACCCCAGGACCATAGTGCCACCAGAAGGATTAGGCCAATTGAAAAACTTCAACGACCTCTTCGGGAATCGAACCCGCGACCTTCCGGTTTGTAGTGCAGCTCCTCAACCACTACGCTACGGCGCACCCAATCAAATAACAGTACTGTCCTAATAACAGTGAAATCAATAATGATAATGACGATACAATAATAATAATAATAATACCTTCATTATTCAGAGAAATAATATTGTGTAGTGATATTATTTCCTAAAGGTAAATATGATTCCAAATTAGACAAGTGCTTAAACTGAATCGGAATACAACACAGTTAATATAACTTTGGAATATTTTTTAAATCCAATAAATTTTTTCGACGGTAATGTTTCTTCGTCCTAACCACGTTCATGCCATCATGGTGGAAATTCAATTTCTCATTTATTATATTATAAGGGCAATTAAATAACAGAGGATGAAATGGGCTGGGACTAGTTGCGAGCATGGGGAATAAATACGCATCTAAAAAATATTGATTGGGAGACCCTGAGAGAAGAGACTACTTGGAAGACCTAGACATAGTTGGGAGGGCAATATTAAAATAGATTTAAGGGAAGCAGGATTTTCAAGGGATGGTTGGATGAAGTTAGCGCAGAATAGGGTTGAATAGCGGCTCATGTAAGCGCGGCAATGAACCTCCGGATTCCATAAAACAGATAACATCCTTTAGCTTGCTCAGGAATTGACTATTGCCATTGGGTAAGTAAGTAAGTAATATAAATTTTAACTCAAAGTACTCTGGCATAATGAGGTAAAAATGTCAGCATATACCGCGGATCACCTTGTATTTTCTTGACTAATTTGACATTGTAAGATGGTGAAGTGTACCCTTTTCTTTATATTTGCTTACAATAAAGTGTTGAAATAAACAAAAATTCTAGCTCACTGTGCAGTTTTGATATTAGGCCTACATGGTACATAATTGTTTTGAGACTTCAGTACACTCGTATGTATGTAGGCTACTTTATTTTAAAAATTATACATACAAATCAGGACTCCATAACTGTATTTTATTTGCTAAAGCTCTGAAATTAAAATAATTTAAATACTAACAATGTTACTTTAAAATCCAGTGGCGTAGTCTAGGGTATGCTCAAGTATATGACGAATGCCCTCTTATTATTCATTTAATTATTTATGCACAAATTTAATTCTGCCATTGACTACAGATACCATTTCAAGAGTTTGCACACAAAGTTTTGGTGACGACTCAACAGAGATACTCCAGTGTTCCTGACTAGACCAGTGATGGGCAAAGTACGGCCCTCAGACAGGTTCAATGCCGCCCGCGAGAGGAAAGGAGCAAACAATGAATATATTTCTTATTCGATTTTTACCTTTTATTGCATCACACCATGGTAAATTTTAACAAAACTTCAAGACTTTTATTGAATAAGCCTTGGACATGTGGATTGCAAACAATAAAACCGGGCATTCAGCACAAGTTAGTTGAGTTGCAAAGCAACACTAAATTATTGTTTCTTAACGGCTCAATACTTGAAATCTAACAGTCCTTCCCGAAATCAAGTTTCCAAATTTTGATTTATCTTTCCCAGAAGGTTGTCGCCATATTTGCATTTTCATATGTGCGAGAACATGTGTTTAATTCTTTGAAGCTTCGAAAAAGTTGTGTCAGAAACAGATTGACTGGTAGACTTTCGCCTTTACTCCTGAGGCTCAACTCATTTCAATTGCAACCGGACTATGAAAACTTAGGCGCAGTTCCACTCATTTTAGATTTCTTCCTATATAGATAACAGACAAAACAGTTCTGAAAATCACAACTTCAGTAAACTATTTTGGCCCTGCTTGTGATTTTTTTCTGTTATTTGGCCCACTCCCATAGAAGTTTGCCCATCACTGAACTAGACGGAACCAGGCTATTGAAGAAAACTGATCAAACTAATGCGGTCTTCTTACTAAATTTGACCGTAATCTTTGTTTTTAATTGTAATCGATAAATGTATTTAATATGTTTTCATCTTGAAATGATTTCACTATATTAACAAACCCAGATGAGAATAAAATATTTGTTATTAAGCACATGGAAATCTCAGAACGATGTTGCATTGTTTCTGCAGAATTAAATAACACGTTTAATAAAATATGTTTATTCGTAAATATATATTAAATGTGTATGTAGTCCACAAATTTGCATCAACTTCCACTAAAAGTTTCACGAAATTTAAATGTATAGGTTAAGCTATGAAAATTAGAGACAACGGGACTGGTAAAAATCCATTGCAAAATTGATATAAATTCCTGTTTTCATTCATAAATCTATATCTAGAATGGGTTTACAAAATTATTCTCAGTTGCCTTGGAAGAATTGATTCTAAGAAAAGATACCTTGAAAACGACTTTCGTTTGTAGGGATATATCCCCATTCCCCCTTAATATATGTATTTTAGACTAAATAGTCGAATGCACTCCACACCAACATTGGACGTGTCAGAGCTCTTCAAACGAATGCCTCTTCCCACTCTGCATGCATGACCTTGAACCTTTCGAAGAATTTCATCTCTCCCCTCTGATGAAGTTCTTTACACCGTCAACTCAAGCCAAGCCGAGTTATTACGTGGTTTGTAATGTAGTTATTCACGTAAGACACGCACAAAATTGTGAACGCAGTAGTTTCCGTTAACTCTTGTATGTGTATATCGTTGGCATTTGCAATTGTAACGGTTCTGGAACCCACTCACACTTTGCGACAATTGAAACTCTGTGAAGACGGGGGCCCATTCAGTACAAGTGATTGCGTCACATCGTCTGAAAAAAAGCATTTAATGACTCCACAGATACGACCTACGTAACATAATGTTCTTTACTACCTAATCAGTAAATGCACAATCAAGTTCTAGAGTCTCTTCTTTATCAGAGCTTGACCTCCCCTTTGCATTGACGTGAGTAACGAAGAAGTTAATTTTCGTAAATATCTCCACTGTTATCAGATATATCATCGGCTGATTGCAATTATTATAGGGTCAATTTCGAGGTAGGTTACCTGTTTATTCTTCTGCTTTTCATCCTCAATAATTAGGGAATTTTTTAAATAAAATGGTTGATTTCGGTCTTATTTCGTGAATATTTAGCTTAAGAAAATATTCTATAAGAGTTTTATCCCTATGGGGATGCTAAGACACTGTGCACGTTGTGTGTGTGTTTTTAACCATGAAAAATAGGCATATTTGAGATTAACTTATAATGTTCTTGAACATCTGCAGAATACATATATAATCTCAGTTTTTTGCTAAAAAGTATGTGAAATGAAAGAAAAGTCGTGAAGAAGTGGGCATTTATATAACCTAAAATGTCATAACTTATACGCACAAAAGTGCCGATTACTGCAGATAAAGTACACAATCTGTTGAATCTCCACTCTTTGCCGCAATCTAACAGATGTATCCCAAACTCGGCACAGAGATAACAGAAAAGGAGTGTGTCGTCATCACTGAATAATACATCACATTAAAACAAAATATTACCATTTTGAATAAAATTGTTGTACACATTGCTCATTTTATGTATGAAAGGGCATTTCGCACTTATTTAGACATTTCGCACAATGGAGCAAATTTCGCTATATTTCGTGAATTCAATTTACTTAATATTGGTATTTTTCGCATATACAAAACTGCATATAGATAAGGAAAGCTGTTTTGTAAAATTTATATCTTATCACTATTACCAAAAAAATCCGGCCCCTACCAATAACTGTTACAGTAGGTTCCCTCGTTAAATATCGTCTATCCCCTTACACCTCTCAAGCAGGAAGATAATTCATTAGGCATAGTAGGCGCAGTCATTCAATATCCACTTTTGTGTTTTTGATTCTGGCATAAGTCGCTGGCCTGACAGCCGAACGTAAGGTAAAATGTATAATGTGGCCAGTTTTCTAATTAATTGTTTACCGTGGAGCCATAGGCTATAGGCGCTCGAGCTGCCCTGCTATGTACTGCCGCATATAAATATGCTTAAGTTAAGAGACCATCCTCTGAAGCACGATTGCCAACATAAGAAGATTTTTGCGCCTACCATGAGAAAATTAACATTTTAAAAGGCATAATGGTTTTTAACATCTGCAACTCTTATCAAACTGATTGTGAGTATATTTAATAATCATATAAATATTTTAAGGAAAAACATATTTTCCATGTGATTGAAACCAAAGTTGGTTACAATGTATTTTAACACTAGTATGCCACTAGTAGACTATGCCTCTTGTGTTAGAAGATCTAATGCTAATTCAAGCATTTTAAAATTCTCTTATCCATAGTTGAGAAAATAAGCATTGAAACTCTATTCGTATTGTGCATCAACTTCATGTAAATCTGTGTTCTCAATCATGAAAAATCTGAGGTCAAAATACAGATCAAAATTAACTACTGATATTCGTCATGATAGCTGATACAATAATCTAAAAATTGAAGATTTTCTAGACATTAAATTTTGTGAAAGAGGCTCTCATTTATTTATAATATAATAACTGGGCCTCTCTGGAAGCTGACAGTTTCATGAGTTTGGTTCAGTGAAAATATATATATATATAAGCCGTAAATCTAACCACAACAGAAAATGCATTGTTAGTAGTTTTTCTCCCTGTAAATAATTTGCATGTTATTTTCGAAATTTTATCTGCTTTTCTCAATACATGATGAAGTTGGGAACTTTTCAACGATTTCATCTCTTTGGGAAACTGGTTTTTACCATTTATTTACACTAATTTAGATCATAAAATTTCTGGAAGATTCGAGTATTTAACCACAGTTCCTGACAGCTTACCACGACACAAGGAACATGAAAATAGTCATTCCAATTCCGTTCTCCTCTTGCTAGAGAAAATCATGGAGTAGGAGAGGTTTGAATTGAATGTATGCCTGCGGCCATATAACGATTATTGCTCGTACTTTTATAGTGCAGTGTGGAATAAAAATAACGTAAACCTATGACGATCAGGAAATATAAATTAAGTCAGCTCTTTTCGCGGACCCCTTTCGTCGTTCTCTCGTGCCCTCAGAGGCCCTCGGAACCGATGCGGTCCTGGTCTCATTAGAAGGTCGACGGTCATATCGTACGTTATTTCAGGGTGGGCGCCATTATTGAATAATTGTTCTTACGTACCTTATCTTCGTACGACGTCGATGATTAGGTTCTGCTCCAGCTCAGCGATGCCACGAGTTTCTTTACTCTCAGGGAGGTTGACGGATACTTACGGGTTTTTACACACAGCATACCCACGATAACACATTTTTATGAATTATTTCAATATTTATTATGCAACACACGTATAATACACTATTACACTGTTGTATAAGACTGACTGACTGATCTTTCTTGCACCTCCAGCACAGAAATTGAATGAGATTTCCACAGCATGTTGTCAATTTTGTCGGCCTTGGTGGAACAAACTATAAGGCACTGTCTTTGTGTTAATGTGTTCCGTCCCGACCCAGATCGATGACATTTATTTATGCGTAAATGCGTTAGTAGGCGTGTAAAAAACGAAGAATCCGCTCGTTTGCGACGGTTATCCATAGGTAGCAGAACACAGCCGACGTTAAACAACCAACACAAACAAACGTAATCAAACTTTACCAAAATACATTATTTGTATTGTGCCAAGCGTAATAGTAACACTGCCATAAATTTCATTATTTAAAATCAGATCAGTATTACAATTATGTAGCCTACTCTTCCAGAAATGAAAAATAGAAACAAGTTTGTGATGCTTAGGGCCTGTATTACCACCTGCCGACAATTCCTCCCGATACGTGGCTTCCAGATAGCTTAACTGGAAGATGCCGTGTAATACCACCGCTGAACTGCTACCGGGAAGAACGCAGTAAAAATTTGTAAAATGGTCCTTACCTCGTTGAGCAGAGAGGTGTGTTTGTTGTAGTTCGGTAGTTCTCCGCTAGGTGCGGCAGCTCGGATTTGTATTTGTACAATTAAATCACATAATAACACATCGTTTTAAGTGCATTAATCGATTTGTGCAATTTTATTTCATTCATACGTGAGCCTAAAATGACATTTTTGTGTAAATTAAATCTTCCAGCATCAATTCTGAAAATCAGGTGACTAGGAATCTTCCGCGTCCTGCCATCTTGTTTCAACCAAGATCCCTAACTAGCAGTTGGCACTTTGTCAGCCACTTCATCCTCCTGCTAGCTTATCTGGAAGTTGTCTTGCCAGACAGATTTTGTCAGGAGACCATAATACGCAATTCTTGGTCAACTTCCAGATAGGTTCTCTATCTGGTAGATAAATAGGCCTACGATAGCAGGAGGTCGTCATACAGGCCCTTAAGTGCTAATCTAAAACAACAGTAATAGCCGAAACTGCCAAAGAATGAACGTAATAGGGTTACTTGTTTCGCCGTTGAATCATGTTTAGTATAATTTAGTGGAGTGTTTCTAGATGTAGAGATACGCGAAAATATAATTTTCAGAAATTGTATAATTTATTTAACTTTAACGTTTTACACTTCAGGAATTTATTTTGTTTCCCTCGCGCTAATTTTAAATTATTACCCGATAATTGGTTAAATGGTCATCATCATTCTCCTAGCTTAACTTCTCCCGTTGGAGGGACATTTATGCGGCCCGCGCCTTCCGGGCCTTACAGGACTGCGACTTGTCGGGAGAGGGATTACCTTTGGATCACATACTTTTTTGACTAGAGAAGGACATAAAGGGCCTCCTCGGATGCTGGAACCACCTCCGAGACAACACGAACACATAGGAAGAAATACATCAGTCGCTAAATCTTTAGAATCTAAACAAGATCTATTATGCAGCTCGGAAAGTAGATCGTGGCATGGAAAAGTACGGAACAGTGTTGCGAGAGAAGTACAACCCAGGAAGGCAATTGACTTGGGTAAGGCCTGTTCTATGAAAACATTTACTTTACGTCCTTCTGCTTCCAGTGAAACTCATATGCTTCTTGAAACATGAGATTTCAGGACATTTAAATAATAATTAAAAGTGGTAGAGAGCATTATCAATACTGCTCACCCACCTTTTTACCCCCGCCAGAGAAGTTTAATTCCTATTCTTTAAAGTACGGTAGTTAAAATACATGTTATATACCGTTGAGCTCGATCAATAAAATAAAATAGACTTCATACCAATAACTCAACAGTGTTTGATTTTATAGTTATCCTAGGCCTTTCGGCAATTTCCGCCATCTTCAGGGCATCTTCTTTTGCTGGTTTAGATCCATCAATGATCAAAACCAAAACTGCATTGTCTTACATTTATAAAATAAAATTGTTAAAAGCTTTATAAAACACTATCACTGAATCATCCTCTTTGTCCTCTTCGTTGTGAGTCTGTTGAATATAAGTGTGACAAGATGTAAGACAATGCAGTTTTGGTTTTAATTATTGAGGCATCCAAACCAGCAAAAGGAGATGCCCTGAAGATTGCTGAACCACGCCGAAAGGCCTAGGCAAATTATAAAATAACATTGTTGAGTTACTGGTATTAAATCTATTTTATTTTGTCCTATTCTTTGAATTAGATCATACTTAGTCCTAGAGAAAAATGCCACCAGAAGTGGTAAGTCTAGTAATCTCATACGACAATGACGCCCACCAACGTTCCGATATGTAACGCGACCTGTATAAATCAACGTAAAAACAAAACATATAATACAATTTATGTAATATCATAGGTATATAACAAAAGATCCTAATTAATTAATTATTAATTTATCCGGACTTCGAATTAGGTCAATTTTTATTGTAACTTATTTTCAGTTCACATGGATCCTAATTAATTATATTGTTTCTGTTTAAAATCACAGAGCACAGAATTTCCATAAGAAGGTTTCCATAACTTAATTTCTTTTGCGTTAAACACAGTCTAAAATTACAGTCTTTAGTGTTGTTAATATTATTGTAAGTTAATACTGTACGAGATTTATAATGCTTCACAACACATACAATTGTACATTTTCGTATTTTCGTATGTTCGTTTGCCCATATCCAGCTTATTAATACCCAATACATGTGTTCAGTGATTTGTTTTAATCATAGAAGCTATGAAGATGTTTCAGTGTTCAAGCCCTTATGAATTTGGATAAAAACGAGTGCACTCAGGTGCGATGAAATGAAAGTTATGACAATAAAAGGATTAAAGCATGACGATAGAGACTTGCGATCGGTTGAAATGCCTTATATTCTTGGTGTGTGATTCATTGCTAATATTGATATCTATGAGACTGACATTATTTCCGTATTCTTGTGTCTGTGTATTACACCAAATGAGACATGTTCACGTTCTCAGATCATAATAGTCCTGCGAAACATTTAAATTAGTTTAAAAGAGCCTAATATAAGGTACTTTTATTTTATTTCAGCAATGCTTCAGTGTTAAACATTTGTATACATGAAACGAATAAATTGATTGTGAAAATAGTTCCTTCGTTTTTAATTGTAAAACAAGTTAAATTCAATTCGTTATTTATATTAAATTAACACTTTTAATACTTGTTCCGTAATACTTAAAAAATGTGTACATGTAGCCTCATCAGAACTAGGCTACTCAGCCTTAAAACTTCGTTTGTTTGGTTTTTTTTTTTTTTTAATTAAACAAAATTTAATATTACTTTTCTTTTTTTAGGGATGATATTTTGAAGGCAGAATAATTTTGTCAAAAGATTTAAATATTGAACAAGTGTACAATTTTTAATGTCACGTAATTAAGGAGACTTAATAGTGCTGGAGGGCACTGAAACTTAGCCAACATTAAGGTCCTCCTTTGACTTCATCCATCATTTGGGAATCCCATCTCCTTTTATGTAGTGTCAAGAGCAAAACTGATTGAGTGGTCTGATGAACAGTTGATCACTGCGATAGGCGCCAATTATTATGTGCAAATTTAATTAATCGCGAGTGATGATAATGATGATTAATTTCACTACATTTTCACAATTATGTAAAACTTATCGCAGGGAGCAAAATAGATAAACGTGTTACTAAAAGCTCACCATGTGGATAGGATTCCAGGACACGGTAGGTACATAAACATTGTTAATTGTGCAGTTTCTTAATTGAATCTCTTTTTTAATTGAGTTATGAACAGGAACCTGCTTATTAAGTTTGGAGGTGTAATTTCCAAAGGAACGTAGGCTACACCTGCCTATACTCACTGAATGCGGTTTGATGGAGAAAGTGCAGTTTTGCCTGAAAAGAGTGGGAAGCAGAGGGCAAGAACGAAAAGTTCCAAATGAAGTTGTATCGTTTATTCTAGACTTCATTAATAAAATAATTAATGATACAGTTAAACACCTTCATGTTTTCTCGGATTCTTGCATCGGACAAAATCGTAACCAAACTGTACTAGTGGACTAGAATAAATTTCTGTGTGGAAAATTAAAAGTAATTTTCCATTATGTGGAAAAACAACACATACCATAGTAACAAAAAACTTAAAGTAAGGCAAAACATTGGAAAGCAGTATTTTTAAATAAAAGAATAATAACACTAATATTCTTTAACCCTAAGTTAGCGGTTTTGTTTCTTACTCCTTTCTATACTTACTTACTCAATGGCAATAGAGAATTCCTCAGCAAGCTAAAATTTAGCTATTTTATGATGGAACCCGAAGGTTCAATGCCGCGTTTACCTGAACCCGCCATTCAACCCTATTCTGAGCTAACTCCATCCAACCATCCCTCGCAAATCCTACTTCCCTTAAATCTAACCTAATATTGTCGTTCCACCTATATCTATGTCTTCCAAGTGGTCTTTTCCCTTCGGGTCTCTCATTCAGTACTTTTTAGATGTCTTTCCTGCCGCATGCGTGCAACGTGTCCAGCCCATTTCATCCTCCGTGATTTAATTACCCTCATCGTTATGCAGTTTTCTCCATTTCCCATTTTCATCTCTTTTACGCCCAAATATTTTCCTAAGTACCCATTTTCGAACACTCTCATTGTCAGATTATGTTCTTCCCGAAGAGTAAGCGACCATGTCTCACATCCATATAGTACAACCGGCAGGATGATAGTCATAAATTTTTATTTTTAGATTTCTGGACAGAAGACGGGAAGATAAGAGTTTCGGAACTGCATAAAAACAAGCATTTCCTGATTTTAGTCGACACTTAACTTCTAACTTAATATTTTTTCTGTAATTATTGCTCCCAAATATTTGAATTTCTCCACTTGTTCGAACATATGTTCTGATATTTTGTAACGCATTACTTTGACGTTTCATGACCATATACTTAGTTTTTTCTGCATTAATTTCCACTTACTCCTTTATATACTGGTTTTAAATGGTTATTTTTGTTTATCTCAAAACTCTGTTTTTAAGGCATGTGCTGTTTTAGAAAAAAACAATTCAATTGGTCAGGTGCATTGCCTTTATGAGACTATTTGGTTTGTTTTTGTGTAATTTTCCTCATATGGATATCTTGGTTTGATACAATATATTACAGTTATTTACTGAACTTATCCAAGCTAGCCTTTCGAATGAATTAGAAAGCGCTCCATCCTACTTTCTGGTTATTTATACCTTCTTGTGTGAAGTTTCGCCGGTACCAGTAGGCCTATACTGTACTGTAGTTATTTAACAGAGGGGTTACTGTTTTGCTCCATTTCCCCCCTCTGAATCACGTGTTTGACTGAGTAGCCCGGAGTCACCACCCTATCATCTGCGCCACTTCCTGTCCCTCCCTCGTCATTTGTAACTGACTTCTCCTTTTCTCAGCAGCTACCGAACTTGTGTTCTGTTCATATCAGAACAAAATTAAGAGCCTTCAGGTTGTAATATGTATCATTATGATTATTATTAGCTATCAGCGTTATAAATATTTATAACCCTCTAAAGAGCATTTTATCGTTTATTTATATTTATAGCCTATGGAAGTAAGGAAAAAATTTGCCAAAACATTTGTAAGTTGTGTATTAACTTATGGATGCGAAACATGGACAATAGGAAAAGCAGAAGCCAAGAAACTAGAAGCAGCAGAAATGTGGATATGGAGAAGGCTAACAAAGACGAGTTGGGTGGATAGGAAAACAAATGAAGAAGTGCTTAATGAAGTGATGGAAGAGAGATCCCTTCTAAGATCAATTAAGAGTAGAAGAGCAAAGTTAGTGGGTCATACATTTCGGCACAATGATCTACTCATTAACATTTTTGAAGGAAAAATACTGGGAAAGAAATCAAGAGGACGTCCAAGAAATTCATTTATTAAAAACATGATAAAGGATATGGACGTGCTGTCATACGAAAATCTAAAGAGAACAGCGATGAAGAGGAAGACATGGCTACTACAACAAGGCATTGCCTTTAGATCCTGATGATGGATTTAGAGTTTAATTTTTTATTATATTTTATCATAGTATCTTGGTTTCGTTACAATACCTAAAATCGTGAAGTAACTTTTAATTAATTATTCATCAGCTTGTAGTGAATGTGGGAGTAATGGACATGTCTGCTTTCAGCAAACGCAGGACTGCTACAATGACAAGTAATTACTAAAAATTCCATTTTTCTTTTTAATGTAACTGCAAATAGTCAGTAACCTGCTATTCGTGATTGTAGGTTTCATAATAAAAAGTTTAGTAACACCTTTTTATTCCCTATATCTCCTTATCTTTAGCACTTTTTTCCACATGGAAATTGCACCTAAAAATCATATCTCCGGTAGTTATGTTACTGTTCAGATTTCTTTGTTGTCGGAAACACCTGCAGCATTATACAGTAAAACGTATAAAAGAAAAAAGTAGAAACTGGTAACATGAATCTTGGTCATTCTTCCACAGATCCGATTGGAGGACTGTAATCATTGTAACAGAAAACTGATTTTACCATGTACTTCCTTTCCACTATAAGATGGCATCATTAATATTCAGTTTCAATTTTTGATGAACCTTAATCGTTTTTCCCGTGAACCCCTCATTTGGGAAAGGAGTATAAGCAAGGGCTGAGTTGGGGTTGTTTAGACAATAGTGAAGAAGCTTGTGACACAATGAGTTCCTTCTACTCATTATGCTTGTGAAAGCACGGGCTGCTTTGCTTTACCATTGCAGCCAAGGTACGGTCGGTTTACAGGCGTTGCTGTCTTACATACGAGGGTCGTCCAGAAAGTCAAGAACGATTTGGCATAACTAAATAATAACGAAAGATGTCAACACAAAACTTTATTTACAGAACCTTACTCTATTTCCAACGTAATCGCCATTGCTGCCAGGGCATTTACTGTAACGTGGTACCAGTTTTTCAATGCCGATGTTATAATCTTCTGCCGCCAAAGACCTGAACTAGAGTTTCTGCCAAGAAGAAAAGGAATAATCGCAGTGGTCTCTATTGTGCAACTCTTCGGATACGTCGCCCTATCCAAAATAAAGATATGTGGAAAGTTGACTGGAAATGTTCTTATTTTTTTATTTTTATTTTTTATTCACGACAACGCTCGGCCTCATTCGGTTGCTCAAACACAGGCACAACTTCAGCGTTTTAAGTTGGAAATTTTTGAACATCCTCCTTACAGCTCTGACCTGGCACACACCGATGTTAACTTGTTTCCGAAACTAAGGGACTTTTTATGTGGAATAGAGCTCCCAACCGACGAAGACCTCAAAGCGGCATTGGAATCCTGGCGGTGACATCTTTGGCGGTAGAAGAGTATAACATCGGCATTGAAAACTGGTACCACATTACAATAAATGCCTTGATAGCAATGGCGATTACGTTGAGAAATAGAGTAAGGTACTGTATCTTTGTAAATAAAGTTTTGTGTTGATATATTTCGTTATTATTTAGTTATACCAAATCGTTCTTTACTTTCTGGACGACGCTCGTATTTCCCCAAGCCGTTACGAGTACATTCATTGCATGAATACCTACCACTTGTGCCGAATTTTACTATGATGATGTAGTTTACTAGTCAGAGCCTTGATTCATAGAACTTGCATGCTAGTAATTTTGGTTAATAATATTAGACCTCGCAATATTACTAACTTGTTAGTTAAGAAATCTTGTTTTATAGAAATATGTGGGTCATTTAA
The DNA here is from genome assembly GCA_964059195.1 of Ectobius pallidus. Taxonomy (NCBI): domain Eukaryota; kingdom Metazoa; phylum Arthropoda; class Insecta; order Blattodea; family Ectobiidae; genus Ectobius; species Ectobius pallidus. The sequence goes on from CAXKWD010000011.1 coordinate 52,231,660, forward strand.
AAAAAGCTTACCTATTTTCTGTCCCTAGCTAACATAATAAAAATCAAGCATATTTGTTTCTTAAGTGAAACTTACACATGTAATGAAATAACTCCCCTAGTACTTACCGTTAAGAAAGTATTTGTATCTTTGGATTATATTATTGTTTCAATTTTTTACACAAGTTTCCTCAGAGAACTTAGAACTCTCCTCTACCATTTTCCTTTCGTGTACAACTACTTATAAATAAAAGTGTAATTTTTTTTTTCTTTATTACATTATTAAATATTTACTGTTCATATTATACAGAAACTATTTAGTACTGGAATTATTAATGTTTTATATGTTTTAAGAATGTCTGTCTCAGCTCTGTTGCTACCTGTAGTCAAATAGTTACAAAATCAAGTGCTAAATGGTGGAAGTGTCAGTAAAGGAATACCCGGTTCATTTCTACACGTTCAAGACTGCTGCAAGCCCGGTGTGATAGAAGCTTTGTTCTTTAACGGCCTTGAAACCTAAAATTGGAGTACAGTAGTTTAATTCAGTCTCCGCTCAGTTACAAATATTATTTACTTATAACGAATTAACATTGCATAAATTGTTACACAATATATTTATAATGGAGTTACCTTAATATCCAAACCATGTTAATTTTATGTCAAGCATAACCTATTTGCAGTACATAATTTTGTATAACATATTTCTCAACTCTTTTACTCTGTTATTAAGTGCAATATTGGCTTGTTCTATAAACGTTACCGAATTAAGTTAACAGTGATATAATTGGAATTATGTATAGCAATAAAGATTATTTTGATTGGAGTGTAAAACATATCTCTACTATATGAAAAGACATTTCAATTTTTGGGCAAAAGTAACAGAGTGGAGATTCAGTAGTTAAACAAATGAAAAAGAAAATGATATAGGCCTATGTATAATAAATCTGACTTATGCACAAGACACATTTATTAAAATTGATTGGTTATATGATATATTATACGTGCCTACGTCAGTTAGGTGATTTAGAAACACTTTGTTATGAAATAAATAAGGTAACGGGGCCGGCTTGTTCTAACCATCCGCTGCCACTAAAATAGAAGTGATTCCTAATTATATTTTCTGCACAGAGGGATTCTGTTTTCCTATTGCATGCAAAATGTTTGTAGTAAGGGTGGGAGTTCGATTCGAGGTTCCAGTATATTCGGTGTTCAGTTTGGAGTGTAAATTCAAAAGTAAAGTTAAAGATGTTTGAAAGATATTAATATTACGATCCAGACACCGGTAAAGTATTTTTTTTTTAAATAATGTGGCCGTGGTTCGTGAAACTCACATAACTTCCTCTACCCAAATAAAAGTTTGCCTCTTAGTATGCATGACATTCTCTTCATGTAAATTGGTTGTAAAAATGAAAAGAATGTCACCACATCTTATCGCATTCCCGAAGGATACATAACCCAAATAAAATCTGATTAATGCACTCCCTTAAATTTCTTTACTCTACATCTTAAACAAAACAACGAAGTGAAAACATGTCGGATATTTGGCCACAGACTGGATAAAATTAAAAATTAAAACAAAAAAGTGACCCTTACCACATATTAACTCCGTCATTCATTGTTACGTTGTACAGTTCGCAGCGTGTATGTCTTTATTGCCACGTTCACTCACTTAAGAAATTAACATTGATTAGGCGTTATCACGCCTCCCGTTAACGACTCTGAAGAAGTATGTGGTCGCACTTAGCAGCTGGCAATAGGTAGGCCCTAACTCTTTCTTAAAAACGCTGAGTCCTGAAAAATCCCTTCTGCTCATTGTGTCATCGTGATGTAATGAAGCTTGAATTTTTAAGTTCTTGATTTAAATTACCTCAAGCTTAAACAAGTCACAAATCAAGTAACTTCAAGGGTGAAATCTATGAATGGCTGCCAGATAAGCTTGCTCTGCCAGATCTCTGGAAAAAATATTTATATACGGCTGCCAAGTTTACAATCCCCCAAGCCTCACCTACAACCGTCACTTGAACCAGACACGGTTGACTTCCGGTTCCTACATTTTAACATCTGATGTTTCTTGTGTTCTTTGCAGGAGGAGGTTAGATGAAGTTATTTTGTGTGGCCACTCACTATTTCCAACTTCCCTTTTGAATCCTTATTAACTGTAGCTAGACACTTATAGTAACATTTAACATATTCTTAACAAAGTCTGGTAGCGTTTCTTATAATTGTTTAAAAAAAAACAATACAATTGGTCTAAATTTATATTGACTGTTCCCTATCGTATTGGTCTCTCTGATGTCACCAGTTAAGCTTGATGTCATGTATTCACATAGTTTAGTTGTCATATCGCAAAATTCTTCTGCTAGCTGGCAGGGCTTTATAGATTCCATACTGTAGACCGCTAGGGGTCTGCTAGGTAGGTGTGGATGCGCTGCCATTCCTGGCAACCGTTATTAGATTCCATGTTTAGTGACTGGAAAAATACCAACAACCCGGAGTTAAACCTGGACACTTATGGAGACAAAAATATATTCGTAAACATATAGTATCTTAGCTTTAAGAAACTAAATATTCAGCCCTTGCTGATATGATCAGACACCTATAATAATGAAGCACTCTGAGTTGAATCTTGTTTGTAAACATTGTATGTATTCAGAACCTAAAAAGCCGGCCCTTGCTGATATGGTCCTCAAGCTGGGCACCCTCAAATAATAATGATTATATTATGCTGATCCAGCCATGTCCAACTTTGTTATTCCACTGGACTGGTGAAATCAACAAAACTAAACAATTCGCTTTGTTACTGTCAACATGCTTCATCCAAGATCTAAAGCAGGCATGTCAAACTGCAAGGCCCACATCCATTTTCATATGACGGCCACACACAACTAAATAAAAATTATTAAAGAATATTTTTACTTTTGTAACTTATGACGGCCACACACAACTAAATAAAAATTATTAAAGAATATTTTTACTTTTGTAACTTAGGAAAATACAGTTTGCGTTCAACTGGTTTCGCGGGTAGCACATTCATGAATGCAAAGTAATGAAAAAAAGTTGGACAAAATGACAGAAAAAAAAATCGAAATTTAAACGGCAATACATGTAAATGCATCAAATAGGCCTACATTGTACAAAAATTACAACAGTTCAAAATGAACATTTATTTAAGACCATTGTTAGTGTCTTGTCTTGAGGATTGACACTTCTTTTAATGACAATTTTTGCTATGTCTTGTTGAAATATCTTTGCAGATATGACAAGTGATGATCACTCACTCTTGATCTCTGAGAAGATAACTGTTCACATACGTAGAACATTACCACAATTCTTGAGGCAAAATTTCTGAAGTTTTTAACGTCCGAAAATACGTCGTGTTGCGCTGACTCCCTTTATCGTTTTCCCGAATGAGAAATCCCCGATTTCCAGCGACGGATATTATTTCCCTGAATTGCGGTATCTCCGAAAGCGAAATACTTATCGCCATTACTCCGAATATTATTTTCCCCAAATTGTTTAACTGAACGTATTTTCTGAAAGCCTTGAAAGTTGATAGAAAGACCTTAAAACGATTTATTATTCTTTATCATAATTAGCACTTTTGACCATTGTGTGAAATTATGACCTATGGGACTCAGGTAGTTAAAGACAGTGTAATGCATTAATAAAATATCGGCTATTTTAACAGCTAACTGAACATTCAATTGCGAAATGCAATATTTGTTTTGAAAAGCTGCTTATAAGCTCTAATATGGACAGTACTTCCATCCGGCTTCAATTCCCGGCCTGAAAATGTCTTCCATCCCGATCCCGCGAGAGAGAATGGCAATATGACCCTTGTCTGAAAGAGCCTGGCACAGTCGTGGGCATAATCCCATGGCTTCGATCCGGGCTTGGATCTGCCTTCGAGCAGAACATTCATTAATTGTCATCATCATACTCGTAATAAGCAAAAAAGACTAAATTATCTTTGCTGTATACAACCCCATGATCTTAATATTGGGTCATTTATAGAATAATTAATTTATAAGGTAGTAGTTTCTATACTTAGCACCTTTTATGACTTGAGTTATACAAAAGTATTCGTTTTATGGCTTTCAGTGTGCAGAAAAAGCTTATTGTAAAACATAGTAACCACACCAGCAGTTAGGTCAGTAACAAAAATGTCGACCTATTAGACCATTTCTAGATTCTACAAACACAAGTCATAAACTGTACATAATAGGCCTATACATTTTTATAGCTCTGGAGTTTTGTCCTATGAAGAGTTGAAGATATTTATAAGAAAAGTATAGGCAGTTTGCATAACATCCGGCCTCTATATATTATAAATACAGAGTGGCCAAAAAAAAAAGGTAACTAGTTATTTTGTTATTTGGATATTTTCTTTTATTATAGGCCTAATAACAGGTAACTGAACCAACTATGGCGAAGTACGTTAACTTCAAAGCGTGGGTGAGCTGGGAAACAATATTTTCGTAGCTATGGTTGATGGAAGGAATGCTGAGCCGTCATTGAGAATTGTGATGGAGGGTTTTGAAGAGAAGTTTCAAAAACTACCACCACTGAAAGGAAAAGATTCCAATGGGAGCACACAGCCTAGCACAAGCACGCTCTGCTATTATGTGACTTATTGTGGCATTTTTACTCACACGGGAACTATTAATGATTTCATATCGAAATTTGCCTTCAGAGTTTTCTGTCCGAACCTGTTAACCCATAGGAAGCTGATATACCACAAACTTTTTTTAAAAATTTGAAGTTCCCAAAAAGTGGACGGAATTTTTTACTAAAACAATAGGGGAATTGGTAAGTAGTGCAGCGTTGGGTTAGGAAGGTCTGACTAGTTGTAAGAGCGAATGGCAGTAGATCACGTGCATAGCTATCTAGCAAGTGAGGGAGATCCAAATGCTACCGGCAAGGTGCTTTACCTGGCGATATTGCAGCCTCGAACTGGGAACCTCCATATTAAAAAAAAAAAAACAGCTAGTGTTTGGTATATGAGGTCCCTATAGGATACAGCAAAATTGGAAGGTAAGTTTCGATATGAACTCATTAATAGTTCCCTAGTCAGTTACCGGTTTCTGTAACAAAAGAAAAGATTTAAATAAGATTCAAATAACCAAATAAGTCATATACATTTTCAGTACCTCTTTTGGACCACTTCGTAAGACCCTACATGATGTTCAGAGACATAGTTCTACACATATTATCTTACAACTGCACCCTCATGGAACTCTCATATAAAAAGTTAAAAACGTCTTCGAGTGTTATGGTGGCATAGGCCTATAGTATGGGAAGTCATTAGCCTACTCTTAGGTGCTCGAGGTACTGGGTATCTTCAGGCGCTTTGGGTTCCACACAGATATTCTAGTGGACATTTATTTACAAATCTTGTGTGATTCTTTAACGATAGTCCACAACCATCTGTATTCAATAATATAATTTCAATAAACTTTTTTAATAATGGTTATGGCTCCCTCTATCCAAGAGTTTTGTTTTTTCTTCTTATTTTTTTATTTTTCTAATTTTCAATTAATGTGATTTTTCCCAGTTTTCTAATTTTTTTGCATATATGCAATTCATTTTTTTGTAAACTGTAAGATAATGTATTCATAAAATTGTCTTTAACACACTGATCTTGGTAGGCTGTATCCTCTGGTAACCTCGGACAGGGCAGCTATAATTATTATTTTTTATCTATTGGTGTGTAGCGTATATTACAGCCTGATATTTATATTTACTCCAGTTTCATTTCAACCTTGTTGCGGCAAACAGATAAGCTCCAAGAATAATAAAATGAATTTAATTGCACCGATGTGCGTTCCTCAGTTTTAATGCCTAATCGATAATTTAAGAACGCATCAGTTATTGCAGTTTATCTATTGTCAATACCTGGAAGTTTCTTCATAAACCTATGTCATTAGAGAAGTATGATATACTAAATGAGCATTCTCTTCCAAATTATTGGCACTTGCACCGTATTTGGTATATAGTAACAGCGTCAGTAACAGCCTACTGAGCTTTATGACTGCAGCGAATTGACGACTGTATTTCGATCGTTGATGAAGAGGCATTCCTAACCTCAAGGAGCTTGAGATTAACCTTCCTCATGCCACGTGGAGTGGGCACATGCACCCCCAAAATAAACTAATGTTGCCATATAAATGATTTAAAGAAAGCTGGAGGCTTGTAGTTTAATGACATTGTTTATATACCCCTATAATACAAATATGGAGTGTTTGTTATTAAAATCTGAATATTCAACATGAGTATAGTACTAAAATATTGTTCTTGGTGTTCCATGTGACTAACCTAAATATACTTCTCTGTATTAGCAATTTTTATGCTGCCATATTTATTATGTTGGTGTAAGTGGTTGGTACTATGTTGGTGTGTCTGTACCAGTAACAGTAGAATTTATCAGATTTTATATAAAAACAAAATATTCAAAATTAGAAACAGATAAACGTATGTCAAGGAAGAAGGACAACAGGCCTATTGTAATATATCTCATTATTATGGAGCAGTAATATCATGATCATAAATAAAACAAAGTACGTACATACAAATCAATATTGGAAAGTATAATGTTATATGGAGTTGAAACGTGGACAGCTAATAACAAACAAAAAGCAATACTACGAGCCACAGAAATGGATTACTGTACTAGAGAAGATCAGCAAGAATATCAAGGAGGAAAAAAGTAAGGAATGCCGTAATAAAATAATTAATGAATGTGGATGAGGATACATAATTGAAAAGAAAATACTAAGGTGGTATGGTTATGTGAAAAGAATGAACTATGGAAAATTGCCCAAGGTGGTGATGAACTGGGAACCTGACGGAAGACGAAGCCCGGACCACGATTCAGAACATGTAAAGGATAAATTCCGGACTTCTCATGGGATTTCCTATGACTATTTACCTCAAGATTCTGTGACCAATCAGTATAAGAATATGTGGTATTCCAACCAATGACAATTGTCTACCGTCGTCATTTTATCACTTTATTTTTATCATTTCCGTTTTATAGCACCTACGTGGAATTGTCTTTACGTAAATTCGTAAGGACTGATCACTGAAACATCTCCCAGCCGAACTTCTGCAGAAGACTTTCTAGGAGGTGTTTAAACATCCACCCTACAGCTCGGACCTCGCACCCAGTAATTTCCATCTTTTCCTACACCTAAAGAAATGACAGGGAATGACAGAGATTGACAGAGAGGAGGAAATGTTCGTCACATAGTGGTTCAAATCCCTGGCGGCAGACTAGTACGACACAGGTGTTCAAAAGTTGGTTCCACTGTATGACATGTTTCAATTTAGGTGGCAAATATGTTGAATAATAGCTGAATACTTAATGTATCTATTGGAATATATTTGTTTCTGTAGACGGTCCTAGCGAAACTTACTTTATGGACGCGCCTCGTGATGGGCTACTTCAATTACAATGACAAGGGTGTCGATGTGTTTTATTCATTTTCGTGGTTTCAATTATTTATTACATGCATAATTTTGTGAGTATTTGCTAAATAGTGATGGAGTCCCGGGTTGGTATGAAGTATGATATTGGAGGTTTGTTTTTCTGAGGTGGGTGCCAATTGTTAATGTTGATTACGTGTAATTCCATGCCTTTGTTTCCGACATCTCTCCCTTGCTGTATCTTGGAATAACTTAACTATACATGAAGACTCTAGACGACAGGACTTACAGTATCCACTGAACACATATAAAGCTATTGTGGTTGACGTTTTCCGTCACTACCGATGACTCCATTGCCTTAGATAAGGTGACCATTTTTCTGGGAGTCAAAGTTGGGACCATTTGAAAAAATTAAACATATTGACACCATAAATCTTGTAAATGGTAGGCCTAATTGAAGTTCGCGCCTTGTCATCTTTTATCATATTACCGGTATATTATATGTTATTTTATTTTTACATGTTCTTCCAGAGTGTACTTTTTGTGCGTCAAGATATGTTCCTTTTGTGATAGTCTTTATACAGAGTGTCCATGAAATGAGTGCAGATTTTTTGTGTGATGGTAGGGAACATCCAATTGAGTATTTTAATACAGTAAACCTTGGGAGGGAAATGCTTGTTATGAGTGTAAACAGAAAAAATAAGTTGCACATTGTTGAACAGAAAATGTAGTCTAGTATGTTAACTGTAAGAAAAAGAAAAGCTATTACACGTTGTTTTCGAGCAATACTGTTGAACACAAACACTCATCAGCCCATGGTGAGAGGCCGGAGCTGTGCAACCACGTCAATGACTGATATTTCCAACAATTGCTGTAAAACATGCAATAGCTTGGCTTTGACTTGCAATGAACATACTAAACAACATTTTGTGTTCAAAAATTTTGCTCTAAAAGGTTATGTAATAGCTTTGCCTTTTCTTACAGTTAACATGATAAACTAGGTTTTGTGTTTAACAAAGTGCAACACATTTCTGTAACAACGCATTTCCGTCCCAAATGCCATTGTATTAAAATACTTCTGTGGAAGGAATCGAAAATAATCTACACTCATTTCATGGACACTCTGTACGTTGTGTATGGTTTCTATTTTAGTATTAACCATTATACTATTGTAAGAGTATTCTATTATGAGAGAGCATTGTAATTTGGCAATGTGCCTATTATGTTCTCAAGATAGACTAGGCCTGTCGAACAGTACTCCGAAGGTGTGAAGTTATTCTCTATTTCCCTCCCTTAGTTACAGGAAGAGAAAAAAATGTACTGTGTCACTAGCATTTTTAGTATTGTTCATTAAGAAAAGAGAATTAGGTACTTCATAAACACTAATATAGTTCCAATTGCAGAGTCGGAGGAATGAAGGGATAAGTCTACTTATTGCCTACTTTCCAGAGAGCATTTTAAAGCATATGAAATCCAGTATTTATTCTGCTTGTCCCATTTCCTTTTCTTTCATTTTCACATGGATTCAACCTCTTTATTTCACTTCTGATAAGTGTGTTGCAGAGCTTATGGTTCAGTGTTTCATAAAGGCATTAAAAATCCGGGAAATGGACTTTCTCCATCCCTTTAATTTCTTATGGTTTCACTGTAAACTTACGTAAGGTAGGGCCTAGATATGTGCACAAGAAACGGAATTACTGAAAACGAGATCTCAACTGATCTCAACAATTGCGAGAAATTAATAACAGATAATAATAATAATAATAATAAATGCACACAATGTGCATTTTTTATTACTCTCTTGTTAATTCCGATAGGTTCTTCTCAAACCTCATACACTTGAGTAGGTCTACTTGATTTCGTTGGCACCACGTTCCACACAACGAGAAATTAATCTATAGACGATTTTCCACAAAGCTGGACATTTAAGCGTCCCCAGACTTTTAGAGGGGACAACAGGAAAAAATGCCTCAGAGCGGAACTGTCCCGCCGAATCCGGGCGTCTGCTCAGTTCAGTTTCGACCTGTCACAAATTAACTGTATGCGTATTTTTTAATAAAAAGCAACCTCCAGAGTCTACACCTGACACTCGATATCTGCTGAGGTCGTCATGTGGGAGTGGGCAGGTCTGCTTCATTAGAATATTACATCGCTTGGTGGACAAACAAAGGAGGTGAGGGAAAGCGATAAGAATGACGTTGATAGTGAGGGAAAGCGAGTCAGGGAACAGGTTCAACTTGGCTGACTTCCCCTGCCAGGATCATCAAAACCGAATCAGGACCTGCATCTACTTTGTTTAAAAAGTATTTATTCGTAAAATGCAGTGCTCTTCAAACAGCGAACCACGATCCCAAGGGAGACTTTGTAATTGTTAAAAGTTAGGTCTCTCCCAGAAATATTTCATATAATAATAGCAATAATAACAATAATAATAATAATAATAATAATAATAACAACAATAACAAGAAAAAACAATAATAATAATTAATAATAACAGTACAATAATAACGATAATAACAGCAATAATAATATTAATAATAATAATAACGGCAATAATAATAATAACAACAATGAGAACAATAACAATAATGAGAACAATAATAATAACAATAATAATAATAATAATAATAACGATAACAACGATATATTAGCAATATTGACAATAATAACAATATTAACAATAATATTAAATACAGTAAAAACCATAATAATTTATTATGAATATGATATTAATATTCATAATAATAGTATTATTACTGTTATTATTATTAATAATAATGACTACTATTATTACAAGCATGTGCCCGCGGTTTCGCCCTCGATTATTTATGAAACTCCTAGATGTTTTATTCAACAGTAAAATAATTTTAACATATTTATTAACACTTACATCGTTTTTACAAAAATTGTATTAAATACATATTTTATTCTTAATTTTCCGTAACAAATATAAATAACTAAACGAATAGAACGAATCTTGTGCTTCCGTATGGGTCTAAAGATTCGAAATGAAACGATAAGAACGTACCACAGACTCATGAACCTTACCCAAATAATGCATAAAAAATTATAATACTGGATACTAAAATTCCGGTTCCGATGCACATTTCACGATTAAAGTGCGATGCCCGGGGGAAAAAAAACCTCTGATTCGAGTTCCCTAGCCCAAGAAAGAAAAACCCACATAGTGAGTTTAGTCCAAGTCATTCAATGCTCTTTTTTCCCGGTTGCTGTGTCAATTAATCTCACAATTCAATATTGTCTTGCTAATATGTGGCTTTGGCTGTGCGTACACGACATACATACGTAGGGTGGTTTTTATATATTATATATATTAACAAATAATATTATATAGTTTCGTCTATTATTTCTACTGACAGAAACTTATACTTCTGAGCTTGTCTTGTTTACCTTAGTTACGAATACAAATGTTCATGGTGGCTCGGCCGCTGATTGACTGTCCTCTAGAGCCGTTCAAAACGCTTCGGGACTCGGACATCGCGCTTTATATATTTTTATTATTATTATTATTATTATTATTATTATTATTATTATTATTATTATTATTATTATTATTATTATTATTATGCGAAAGAGGGAAGGATCTGCAAAAATTGGCACCTTAAGGAAGAACAGAATCTATCACTAGTATTAAAAATGCACCTGCAAAAAAATTAAAATATCCCGAAGCAGAAGAATCGAAAGGGTTAACTAAATCAAATTTCGAGGCAATGTGACAACAGCAACTTCAGCAGAAAAGGAGGGCATCAATCAATGGACGAGTTTCAGAAAGTGGAAAAAGCCTATCACGCAACGATGAAAGTTCATGACAAAAATCCAGGAATGCTAAATTGATAGGCCTACATTTTAAAACGGAAGACCTAATTCTGCCAGATGTGCTGTAAGCAACAGCGTGTATAAATACATTCTCAGACAGAATAATGAGCAAAACAAGAGAAGAGAATCTTAAGGAACATTATGGAACAATTTGGGGGATAACATCTACAAACTCAGGCCACAACAAGGAAAAGTAGATCAATCCGTCAGGAAGAGAATATATTAAGATTCTATAGTCGTCTGTGCTAAATGGAGACAGACTTAATAAACAACTAATTAAGCAATGTGTAAATAAGAAATCTAAACGAACATTTTCAAAAGATTTGGAACTATTCAACATAAGAAAAGAGGAAACTGTAAACATAGAAAAGTTTAGGAAAGCACTATTTGATGTTAAACTTCCAAAGACACGCAAGAAAAAACAGGAAATAAATGGAGGGAAGAACGAAAACAGCAATGTCTTAAAATGAAGTTTTGGGTTTACAAGAAGAAGAATACTATTTCACAGGGTTCTAAAATAGTCAATGGGATATCATTTGTTAATTAAACCTTAGTTATAATGTTGAAATTTTAAAAATAAAGATTTGAAAGGCATTTATTTGGGATTCTTGCAATATTAAACCACAGTTTCCCGAACTTGCAGTAAAACGCAGGCCCACAAGTCTCATCACGCGTAAGTAGTAATGTTAAAAATTGGAATTCTAAATGTAATTGTTTGGTGAAAATATCCATACAGGAAATAATCAGTATCTTTACACTTGGATGTATGTTCTGTTAGCTGAATCATTTTTCACAAAACATTTTTTTTTTCATATTAGGCCTAACTTTATAGTCAAGAATCAAATTGCTTGAAAAATGTTCTAGGTTACCAGATAAATTACTTTATCACCTACGTACGTTAATCCAGACAACCCTATACGAGAAATTCCTTATTATCGTTTATAAGTTATTAAATGGTTCAAAAAGTTCTGGTAAAGATTTCATATATTTTGGCCTACATACCTATCTACTTTAGAAATTTAAATAATTTTAATACTTTTCTTCTTTTTTTCTCCCGTAGTAGGGACGTTCATGCAGCCCATGCCGCCCGGGCTTTACAGAACCGTGACCTGTCGGGAGAGGGATTACCTTTGGATCACAGACGTAGCCTACTTTTCTGAGCAGATAAGAACATGGAATGCCTCCCCGAATGGGTGATCAACTCAACACTCGGGTCACCTCCGAGACAAAACGAACACATAGGACGAGACACACATATTCAATCCGGATAGGATGAAGTTGGTATTGACGGCCAGATGATATCCGGGGACCACAAGGGCCTAAAGTTACTCGCTATTTTACAGGTGAGGAAGAAACCCATCTTGGTAACATGTCCCGACTGGGAACAAACCTAGGCCCGGGGGTTGCAGAGCTAAGTATTTCGAGAATCTCTGGTGAAATTATCACATTATTATTTGTAATGGGATTGCAGAAATTCCTCAAGAGCAGAGTCACCTTGGAAACATTCTTGACAATACTATTTTTTTCTTTTTAAATTGGCACATATTTGACATACTTCTAGTTTTTCTCTGTAAAAGGTTAATATCATTGTCAAAATTTAATTTGGAAACCTCATATCTTGCAAAGGATGAAAACCATAAAGTATGATGTTGCTGCGGGATTACCGGAGCCCGGATTTTATGACAGAGGAAAAAATAAATTTCCAGAATTACACGGAAATCGACCCTATTTCGGAGGTGTAAGTTACATGCCATTACCTATTTTGACGAATTTCGCGTATTTTTTAAGAATAAAAACATATTTTATCTTTACTCTTATCCCTCTTGCTCTAATCATTTTTATTTTAATTTCGCTCTTTTTACTTTCTCAACCCGCACCATGTGTGGCCTATAGTACATAACATGGGCAATCGTTGTGTCGTGACTCGGTTTGAGTCGCAGTCTTGAACAAGCTACTGTACGGTTTTGAAGAAAACAAGCAGTTCTCTACTGCGAAACAGTCAAACTGTGAGGGGCAGTAAACACATTAATGCAATAGTTTCGTTTATTTGTTTTACTTAATTACGCAGTCTTAGTTATATTATCTTTTTGTACATATTTTCCCAGTTCTTGCATCATGATTACGTAGATGTCTTACCCTTGGATAATACATCAAGTCCGAGCTCCCGTACTTACTGCAAAGGGAAAGCAATCATTCTATATCCGCTGCGAAGTGATAAAACCCTAACCTCGTAATATTGCTCATAACTTCTGATAAGTGATTACTATTGTGCTTTTAAGCTGTGTTTATTATGCGTAACTTCCATAAAGAAGACTATAAACCAAGCTTCATATAAAATAATTCGATACTGTATTTCAGCGTATGTAATCTTCAGTTTTGCTGTCTTAACGTCGTTAGTTTCGCAGAATTTGATTCTCACATGGATAGCCGATACGCCAAACAAGTACAGAATAACAATATACGAGGTTTCACATATCCAGGGAGTCATCTTGGCCATTTTTCTTAGTTTTGAATTGCGGTTGAAATATTGTACTATGCATGTTGACTTCTTTGTTTCGTTTATTTGCTCACAGTCAGTAATAGAGTTGCGAATTTTAAAATCTCAGTAAATCCTACTTGTTTAAGAAAGGGCTAGAGAAAATTATTAAAATCATTTCTTTTTCAAACGATTTTGGAACTAACACAGGTTAGCCTGTCAGGTGTAGGCTAGACATTTATCAACAAAATATTTTTATTAAATGAAACTGAATTGAATTAAACTAAATACATTAAATTATGACATAATATTCGCCCGACATTGAATGAAACGGCAATTGAATTGAAGTCTTAACAACACTATTGTTATGTATACATATTCCATAGTGATATTGTGTAGACTAACTTCTGTGTTGAAATATCTCGTCATAGAAGGAAAATACTTCTTCGTATTCTTCTTGAGCGTATATCACTAATTTCCAAACAATTATGTTGCTATTGTGATTATTTCACCACCTGATAAAAGACATGATTTTTCTCAACTGAGCTCTGCCGACACAATTCCTTTTAATTCAGTACCGGTGCCAGATTAACGAGAGTAAACAACTGATAACTAGAGATTTGTCTCAAGTTTATATTATTTCTCCTCTGACCGATCCGTATTCAACCGTATTAAGGTAGTTCTAAGGATAAACATTCCTGTTTATATTAGACTGAATATTTAGCTCATTAATCAGTGATCAATGCAGTGTGAGAATATGTGAAATTTCAGCCAATCCCAAGTGTCTATAGTCATAATGTTATAATTTAAATTATTAATTTAATTTTATAGCCACCTCCATGTAGGCTACTTGTGTCATGTAAATTCACAATGACTGAACACTCAGACATTCGTTCCTGCCGCTTGTTTGATAAGATACACAGCGCTTGTGTATACCAGTATTATAACTTGCACATGAGCAAAATAAGATATGAAAATAATGCGAAGTTTTTAATGTGGTGAAGCATTATGAATCTCGTATAGTAATAAACACAATATTAATAACACCATGTTTTATTACTAGTTTACTTTAAAAATAAAGCAGTTGATGTAAATGAAAAGTGTTGCATGCAGCGCCACCATCGCGATGTATCGATTGTTTTGCTATCTCAACTAATACAGCGAAACAAATATCGATGTGTTTTACTCATTTTCGTGGTTTTAATTATTCATTATACGTTTAAAATATTTGCTAAACAGTCACAATAAAATATAAATTGAGGTCCGGATTCCCTCAAGATAAATTTACGAGGAAGGAAGCAAACCTCTCGTTATATTACTTATTTACTTAAATAGATCACTTTTTTGGCCGAACGCTACGGCGCGGGGCAGCAGTAGTGCTAGTTTAGGCCACTAGCACAAATTGTGATCTCCATTTCTGCTCTTAGTGTTATTGCGTAAGGGTAAGCATACCGATCAGCAAAATCTCGTGCAATTTTATGTGGATTAAGAATCACAAAAACACTGTTTTTTAATTTCATTCAAAACTTTCCGGATGGAAGCAGTTTTCATTTAATTTGGTTTATTATCCTGTTAGAGGAAAAAAAAAAAATACACTTAGGCTACACCTTTTCAAACACTATTTATTATATGTGTGTATACGTGTGTATTTACTTGTACGCTTACATAGCCTACGTACAGCAGGCTGCAAAAAGAATGGGCCACCTAAACTTCCACCTCAAGTTCCAGATATGAAATACTGCGCATGCTCCTCTCGACATCGCATGCATACATGATATAGCACATAGCTATACCATTCAAACTGGCTGTACTTTGTTCATTTTTCAAATGGGAAGCGTTTTGTCCTTCTTCTGCTTAGATACGCGGTCCAATCAGAGACGACGAGACGGAGGGAAGACCCTTCCTGCTAGCGGCAGTTCGTTAGCCCGTACACGTGATTGGCGGTGAAGGAAAACGCTTCTCATTTGAAAAATACTGTAGTCCTAGCAATGGACGTTTTTCATGTTGCTTATGGGCGAAGGCATTTGTTTGTTTCTGTGACAAGAAAATAAATTCTGTTTATTTATTTCAGTTTTTAGGAAGTTCAAATTAGCGTATTATTACGAATATTAATAGGGAGCGAACTCGCAGTCAATAGTACAGAAGGCGAAGACGTTCTGTCAATGAACCAATATCACAGCAATGACTGCAGGCTTGTTTATAATGCTGTGAACAGCTCCATAAAACTTTAAATTTCTAACGAACAAGAGTCAGCCCATCCTTTTTGCAACTGGCTGTACACATGCATTCATTCATGCATACATACACACACACACACACACACACACACACACACAAACATACTTTTTTTCCCCTTTTCGCTGCATTTTTATCAATATTTTAAAATTTCATTACTAATAAACTGGCTTTATCTATGTCTGATTTTAATAACGAGATTGCTTACAACATTCCATTCCATTTAAGTAGATTCAATAAGCGGATAGTCTTTGCTTTACTGATCAAAACTTTATAATTACGTTATTAATGAAATTTTAAATTGTGAATTTGCTCTTCTACAGCAACTCTGGAAATTATGAAATTAAATAACTTATCCTACATCCCAGGGTACGATATAATATATTAATAACTTATTGCACACGCATTCTAGTTTTGAGTGTTCGTTAATGTTTTACCCTCTTTAGACCGGAAGGGATTTGGAAGCACCCTGTGCTCACTTCATGAGGATGTTGCTAGGTGAATGACACGAGTAATGCAAAAGAAAGTGATGCCATAAAGTTATTGGGAAGAGATAGAGATCCACATAATGTGGAATCTATTTGTGAAGAAAGTGGGCCTGAAGTGACACGAATACCAGATCTAGACTGCAGAAGTGCTAATGTCCCCGGTTTAGGAGCTGCTGTATAGGCCTATTAGGCACTTCAGTTTAGTTTCAACGACGCACAGGCGAAATTTCTAACTTCAAAAGTTTCTTCATACTTCTTTTACATGTAGGCTACTAATGTTAACAATGGGGTACGCCGCGCTGTGGCACAGATGGTTGATGCACTGTGCTACAAACAGGCAGGTCTCCAATGCCGTAAGACGGACAAACTCAATACAAATAAAACTATTCTTAATTAATTTAAATAACACTTAATGTCGCATTACTTGACGATGCCACAATAAGACAAACTGGAAGTCCGGTGTGGTGAATAACCTTTCTGATCTTTCTAAGAGCATAATTATAAAATGTAGAAAGAGTGGCAACGTGTATTTCCTATAAGAGGGAAGTGGACGGATGTGACGTCAGAATAAGCCTTTTACATTCCAAACTGCCTTTGATATTAGCATTAAATTACCGGAATTGCACTGAACTATGGGATATAATACAATGGAATGGAATGGAATGGTGTGATATAAAGAAGACATAGACTACACTTTCGCTTCAAGTAACGTGAGCTTTAGTGTTGTTCTGTGAGAAGTATTTCTTAAATCCTGCAGGCACAGGGCACAGGGGTTTGCGAATGAGGATCCCATTAGCTGTTCTGTATAAAGTATAGGCGTTATAACCTAACGTTTCAAGACTCTATCAAATTAATTAACGAAAAGTAAAGCGAGGGATAATAAATACTATTTATTCGTTAAATAACCATATAACGAACCAACCATTGCCCTTAAAATAAGTTAATCTGCAAATTTAGAATATTTTTCGCGCATATTTTGACTGGCTTTTCTCACCACTAGAAGATATATATTATTAACTTTTTCTACGATAGTGTTTTTTAATCAATTTCCCGTTTGTCCTATCTTAGTGGAAACTCGAATTCCTCCACCCAGTACCGGTAACTTACTTATCTGCATCTTTTTGCCCACTTACAGCATATGGGCTTCAGTTTATCGAACCCTCTGTTTTTTATGTATTTATATTTCAGACTAATTCAATTTGCTAATTGAATTTTACAATTTATATCTCACCTGTTTTACTTCCCTTTATTTCGTAATATTGACTTACGATAAATCATCAGACAGCTTAGTATGATGTAGGACTTGCTACATTTCATGGCATGCCATCGAATGTACAAGGTCTTCTTGGTGTGATGCGCTTGCGCTGAAATAATCTACAGGGTGGGCACAAAGTCCCGTCACCCCCCATAAATTAACACTATATGACGGAATCGCAATTTTCTGGTTTTTTCTTAACATTGCCGGTAGAAAACAGTTTCTGTTCCCAACGCAAAAGTGTTCTGTTTGGAGGTGGTTCTCGTCCGAATCGTAACTGGAAGTCCGTACGCACATGTTCCAACGTTTTGCCTCTTTTTGGCCTCACCTCTCCTGACAATCCGTTATTCAATGGTGTAGTAACTTGTATCAGCCATTGTTTATATCTGAAACAGAAAAACAAAATTGCGATTCCGTCATATAGTGTTAATTTAGTGGGGTGACGGGACTTTGTGCCCAAACTGTATATATCGATCGCCGCGTAGGTTTACAAAAATACTACTGTTTAAAGTTTATATCCTTGTAACTTGACAACAGCTGTTCTAAGTGATTAATTACTTTCACGTAACATTTTTTAATCCGCTAAATCATTATCGTAGAATACACTAGTATACATTGAATCTCAGAAGTTTCTACCCATTTTCGTCTCGTCTTTTTAAACTCTTCCTCGATTCTGCAATGACGCATTTATCACATTAGTAAGTAAGTGCTTTATTACGGGACATAAATTGTTTTTTTACGTAAACAATTGCAAATATTCGCACAGGTCAGCATGGACCTTACGTGCTTATTAAAAACAGTAATATTGAACTATCAGCTTATTGAACTATCTCAAACAAACAACCAAACTCTCCAATTGAGAAACTAAAATATCTTATCATATTGTCCCCATTTTTTGCTCCTAAAATCATTTACCTTAACTATATGACTGTGTAAGGTTGTCGTATGGGATTTCACGAACAATCCAGGATTTTGTTTTGATATTCCAAATTTCAAAAATTTCGGCCAGCATCTTAAATTACTGTCAGTTAAGAATACTCTTGCCATGAATGGAATTGCACATTTTTTTGCTCCTATATTTATTTTGTAGATGGTTCAGTAGTGATCAATCATCCCAGCACAGATGCTATTGATTAGCATAAATGTTTTAAAATATTAGCAAACAAAAAAACTTTTCAGAACATTTTGATTGTTCTTTTCTGTACTACTTCAAAGAGCTTGGCCTACATATAAATTTAAAAAATGTAATAAATCTCATTATTCACATTTAAAGGCATCTATTTTCGTCTCTTGCCTTCACATTCTATTTGTTTTTTTATGAACAGCTTCTTTTGTGGATTGAAGCATAACAACTAGCTCTGAGAAATCAATAAACCTATCAAGCACTTGCTCAAAATAGCAGTTGACTTTTGTACTACAATCTAACTTCAAATTCTAAAAATCTTGTTATGACTAAAATGGAAATGTAAACTTTTTCATAATCGATAATTGAATAAGAGTTATTCATTTTTTCACAATTTTAAGATCACGAAATCGGTATCCCATGGATTTGGTAATAACTTATTAGTGAAATATTAATAAAACACCCATTATTATTAGTAAATTTCATTACCATTTCAGTATTTGAAACTGTTTGCAGATATTTACTAATAACATAGGGCCATACACTCATAACTAGTAATATTAGGAACGACCATTATGAAACAGAAAAATAATAATTTTAAGTAATATTATTATGTATTTGCTGATAATGAATGTAAAAGTTCCATGAAACAGGTCCCAGTGTATTGAATTCAAAGGATTTGGAACGGAACTTAATATATTGAATGTGACAATAAGTTATTCCATAGTAGCCTACTGTGTCAGTTGTGCTTAATATAAAGTTATTTCAAAGTACAGTATTAATTTCTTTTATCGATTTTGTGAATAAGATAATGGGTTTTCACTCCTGAATTATGGCCATTCTAGACTGCTAGTAGATGTTGAGGTGCTATTTTAGGCATGTAAGGTGCAATGAATTCCTTCGCTCTGATGACTGAAGCCCCAGGCTGGCTGGAGTCGATCTTCTGAAGACCGCTCGCCTGCAGACATTGGCATTCTTCCTCACAAAGCAATGCCCCCAAACTCAGGGGTCAAGGTGATTCCATGCTCCATCTTGTAATTGCAGGATTTATGTTATTCTACCTACTCGGTTCAGGAAATCGGGAGCCTGCTTTGCTGTCCCGTAACCTGTGCTCTTAAATGGCACTTATTGCTGAGGCATGAACTTTTAAAGGACAATTTTTATTGAATTTTCGTGACTTTCCACAAACAAAAATGACATTTTCTTTTATTCCTAAAAACTGTCATTTCCTCCTCTAATCAAATGCTCCAACTTTTTTAAACCCATTTTTCAAAGATCTCAATCGACCTTTGAGCGTGAGGAATTTAAACTCCCCGTGATGAGTGTCCAAATCCTTTCTCTCGTTTTTTCACTGCAGTAGTTTTCTTAACGTAAAACATTCTCCCTGTGATGTAATTTGTCGGACTCTCTTGAAATTTTGCATTACAGCTGTCACACGTGTGTTCTTTACAATTTGCTCTTGATTTTATTATAGTACTCTTATATGTGTTGCATAGTATTAGCCCTTTGTTAAATGCTAAAATTCATTATTTTTCTTAAGAATCCGAAGTCAACTTAAAAATTCCAGAATCGGTAGGCCTACTCTTTCCAGAGAACAAATCGTTGTGTAAAAATGTTCTCTGTGCAGGCCATGAAAGCCCTTAGTTTCAGAGACGTTCGGCATGTGAAGGTGGGTTGTCTGCCTTACGCACCGGCCGCCTTTACCCCCAAGGATTGCTTCTGGTTCTCATTCCTGTTAAAGGCTGAGTCGACGAACAAATCCCAGACCAAACTTTATTTATTCGTTAATACCTCCCTTATAATCTTCAAAACAAAATTTGCACTGCAAGGAACATTTCATATAAAACCTAAAATAAAATAAATTGTCAATACATCTGTAACTACACCGAACTAAATACGAAGCTAAATTCCTGCATACTTTGAAATATAAAATGATACATGTACCGAAATTTGAAGTTTCCATCTTGAGAAATATGGTATGTAGCATTTTCATTACAGAGTTCAAGTGGTAGTCACTTGGGTTCATAATTTGTTTTCGATTGTTTTTTAGACAACTATGCTATAAACTCGTGCCTTCTATCTCATAGACCTACACTTAACTAGAAGAGCTACAAATTGAACATTTAAAAATGGATTCACAGATTCCTCTCCCCTGTCCTGCACACTTCAGTAGCAATTTCCTGTGAATTGGAGGTTTCAAATTTCAGTTTCATTTATCTGCAGAAAGACACATGTTTGTATTTTAAAAAATGGGTTTTATGCCCAAGACCGTACATCTTTTATCTAAATTCTACCACAGTACGGTCATAGGCCTGTTTACCACAGTGTTATCTACTGTGATCAATGTTTTTCGTTAAATATTTCTAAATAATTCTAAATTTCAAGGCTTTGCTCAGTACCACCGTATAAATTAGAACTTTCTGGCAAGTAATTTGTGCTTTACTATAGACAACATTTCATAGAAGATACAGGATTCTGGTATAATTATATTCACGTAGACCTAAATGATAGGCCCTGATAACTTTTTCCTAACTGTTCTATTTTTTCTCCTTATTGCATTGAGTTTACCTCTTATTGGATTCAGTTCAAGTCAGACCACATGCAATGTAGCCTATGGACAACACTCAAGCCTAGATGAACTATGAATGGGGCTGGAAGGCGCGTTGACAATAAATGTCCGAACCAGCCTCTGGGTGAGTCCGACTCGTATTGGTTTGATGTCAAACGACTGGCACTCAAGTATTTAACCTATAAACTCAGGTAAGTTTCACGTTCAGGAGCGAAGGATTGGGGAATAAGACACACATTAAGTTTAGGGTTGGATGAAATTGCCCTGTAAATAATTGTCTTCAGCATTATATATACAGTGAATTGAAGGGAACAAAGGACATGGATAACAAACAGAAAGTTATTTCCCTTATCGAACAAGGTTATGGTTAATTCTGAAATGATTATGTTCACTCAACGAATCTTAGCCATATCCGCCATTGCTATTTAAAAATAAAAAAATAAATAAAAACATATATAATATAAAAAAAGAGAGGGAATGGGGAGTAGGCACAGTGGAGGCGGTTTAGAATTCCCTTACCGGTACCAACATAAACTACTGCGCATCATATCAGAAAGATTCCGTGCACATGGTGAGTAAGCTGAAAGAAATGACATGGGGTGGAGTGAATAAAAATTGAGTAGTTACTACTAGTAATAAGTACTAGTAGTAGTAATTACTTTCAGTAGTTACTTACAAGTACCAGCTTTTACTTAATTTTGAGTGAATAACCTTATACTAGTACTTATAAGTTAATACTGGATGAACAGTAGTAGTTACTACCTGCTTAGCTATGCAAACTACATGTAGTGGACCATGATTAATTAAAGTAGGTCATGATATCTACATAATAAGAGGAGGTGTTTGTCTTTCTGTCTGTCTGTTTGTCTGAGTGTGATACCCAGCCAAATCTAGGGCTTGCAGAGATCTTAAATTTTTAACATAGATGGACTAAAGGATGTCTGAATTCACCTTAAAACTGGATTTTCAATTTTTTGCTTTTGTTCGCAAATTATGAGCTTCCCCCCCCCCAAAAAAAAAACTGTCAGAAAACATAATTTTGTCCACTATTGCAGCATCAGATTTTAGTAATAGACTACTTTTCAATTGTAGTTGCCATAGCAACTGGGGAAGAAGAGCATTGCAAAAATAATTTTTTCAACATAACGCATGGAGATGTTGATTGCTTTGATTATGTTAGTCCACTCTACTTGATTTATTTGCTTATAACATTGCAGCATGAAGAGATCTGAAATTTTTAACAAAGGTGGACGGAAGAGAGATTCTGTAGGTCTGAATGGGAAACATTGCTCGGTTTGGATGAAATTCACTGTGCAGGGGAGGGTGTTAAGCCTGGAACTCGAATCTGAGATCATTCCTTTCCCTACGGTCTACTCTAATCGTAGAATGCACCCCAAAGCTGGATGTTTTTAAAATTATTAGGCTAATCTTTTAATTGTTTATGAATGATTTGCATTCTACATAATAATCATTTCACTTTCAATCTGTAGGCCCACATGGCAGCACATGATTCATTTAGTACTTTTAATTATTTATTTACTATGTCTGACAATACAATTACAATAAAAGTAGATAATTAATACAACTTATTTAAGAACGGTTAAGTTTTAATAAATGAAGTTTTAATTATTTCCTATTGAGTGTAGGCCTATTATTAAAAAATCTAGCGATTATATTAATAAACATGGGTGAAGTCACAGACACCTGCTAGTTTAAAATAAAACAAAATAAAATATGTAGGCTAACCTCAATTCTACATAACCTCAATACTATATAAGATTGGCCATGCTGCTTAAATAAAAACAACAAAAGAAAATTGTGACATTGTTTAGGTAATAACACACAGAAAAAAAATTCAATCTTAATTAAGTGCTATGAAGTCTGACTCTGATAGCCTGGATCACTTAAAAATGAAAAATTTATAACTTCTGCCTGTCTGCTATGTGTTACAATATTTTCATCCTCATATTTTCCTTTCTGAATCTAAATAAATTGTGATAATCATCTTCTTGAGCCTCCATTTGCTCTCTGTACACTTTTTGCTTCATAGTTCTTGTAAAAACAAACATTTCAGATAAGGCATTGCCATCTTAAGCAAGGTCTGTACCACACTTGAAAATTTCACAGTATTTACTGGTATTGATAAGTAAATACTTCTTATTATTCACATATTTTGCAGTAGGTACTACTTGACCTAGTATGTACTGATTACTAATAAGCAACAGTATTTACTGAAATATTTTATTCACTAAAATGCTAGTATTTACTTAAAATTTTGCAGTAAAAGCATTTACTGACTTTTATTCACTCCACCCATTGTGCGGATAAGTCGCTCAGTGAAACTGACAATGTGCACATGCGTCGTGGTACAGGGTGACCGACGGGAACCAGACGTTTTTTAAATGAACAGTACTCGCTTGTTTTTGTACCAAGAAGCTACTTTATTACACAATAATATTTGGAATTACATGCCATTTGAAATGCATCTTATGAATGGAAGATAATGTCAGACAGATGGTGTCCACTTGCTTGAATGCAGGATTCAGTCCTTTGCAGAAAAGCCGTGTGTACGCGGTCCAACATCTCGCAATCAGTTGCTGCCACTTCCTCCCTGATTGCCTCCTTCAGATCGGCCATGGTGCGAGGTCTATGAGAATAGACACGTGATTTCAGAAATCCCCACAAAAAAAAGAGTAGCAAGTGCTTAAATCAGGGGACCTCGGAGGCCACGGGAAATCGCCAAAACGTGAAATGACCCTTCCAGGAAACATTCGACGAACCAAGTTCATTAAAGCACGTGCAGTATGAGGGGTGGCACCATCTTGCTGAAAAAACAAATTTTCATTGTTGTGTAGACGTCGTCTTGGCTTGAATCCTGCATTCAAGCAAGTGGACACCACCTGTCTGACATTATCTTCCATTCATAAGATGCACTTCAAATGGCATGCAATTCCAAATATTACTGTGTAATAAAATAGCTTCTCAACATTTCTTTCGAAAAGACCAAAATAATTACAAACATGAAGAATTCTCCGAATCATGTCAAAGTGGGACATCAGAACATAGAAATTGTCAAAGAATTCAAATATCTTGGAGAATGGATCAGCTGGAATGCCCTCGAGAAAAAGGCAATAGAATCTAGAAGAAATAAAATTGAACTGACCTTCCAACTAACCAAAAATACATATAACAAAAAGTCCCTCTCATGGAATGCAAAAATAAGACACTATAACACGGTAATCAAACCAGAAGCCCTATACGCAGCCGAAACACTGTCCATCACTAATCATGGTCCAATTGAAAGACTTGAGATCAAAGAAAGAAAGATATTAAGGAAAATCCTAGGCCCTAAGTTCCATAACAACAAACTAATCCATATCAGAAACGAAACACTCAACCGAAAGATTGAAAAACTCTCGGACTCAATGAGGAAAAGAAGAATTGATTTTTATGGACACATCCTCAGCATGGACCCAAATAGACTGACCAAAAAAATCTTTGAATATTTTCGCAACAAAAAGACCAATCCAAATTGGTTTAAGGAAACGGAGAAGGACTTAAAATAATTCAAAATCACAGAAAAAATGCTCA
Organism: Ectobius pallidus; assembly: GCA_964059195.1. Classification (NCBI taxonomy): domain Eukaryota; kingdom Metazoa; phylum Arthropoda; class Insecta; order Blattodea; family Ectobiidae; genus Ectobius; species Ectobius pallidus. Next base: position 52,256,637 of record CAXKWD010000011.1, read on the forward strand.
TAGATAAAACTGCAAAAAAAATAACCAAAGTCAAGAAAGTGAGGTTCCAAGTCAAAATCAAAACCAAACGAATGATTCAGATCAGTGAAGACGAGAGAAAAGCAAGATCAGAAAGAATGAAGCAATACTGGGCTAAAATTAATACACAAAACATTAAGAAGTGATTGATTCAACGTACCCCAAAGTTGGGTGAAACGGAGAAGAAGAAGAAAATAGCTTCTTGGTACAAAAACAAGCGAGTACTGTTCATTTAAAAAACGTCCGGTTCCCGTGGGTCACCCTTTACTTCACAGTACATGAATTGACTTTGGGAATAAATGTAATGTTTTCACTTGGCTTACCACGTTGTCGACAGGTATTATAAACGAGTTCCTTTAAGCTATATTTTCGACAGTCCCCGTTTCTCTCAGTACTGAATGATTTATTTTGTTATTACCACTGTTATTAGCGATCTTGTTCTTGGTTGGTCAGTTTAATATAATTACTGCAACAGGTCTATGGCCTATGTGCCAGAATTTTGTCCCTAAGAGTTATTTTGTTTACATGTCTGTAAATCTAGGGACATTGGCCTGTCACATTTATAACCCATAAATGCCATTGACGTGGGCCGGGATCGAACCCGCAGCCTTGGGCACAGAAGGCAAGGTTAACAGTGTTTCCATATCTCCCTACAATGGGAGGGGTTAAATTAAGTTTCTAAGGCCCGGTATTATAAACAAAGTTGATCTTTAGATTAAGTTAAACCTAATCTAAAGTTTAACTCTAGCTGCCGTTTTATAATGTTCTGGTTAAGTTAAACCGTAGTGCAATGGTGTTGGTAGACCTGTTGGCTGAAAAAAGAAGACGAATTGGCCTTGGAAATAAAAGAAAAATAATAAGATCTGCTAATTCGCTTACATTTGTTTGTTTGTATGAAGAGAAGTTGAAGCTAGAAATTTTATCATTAAAGAAACGGTTAAATAAAAATAGAATTCAGTTTTGCTCAGTGTAAGTTTATTTCAATCACAGCTAAAATAAATAGCTATTCATTGCTCATAAAAATGATATTGTATTAGCATTTGTTTCACAATACAACCTTCTATTTTCTTTCCGTTTCGGAAAGTAAACAAATAGAATTACTTTGAGTTTTGTCTCATCTTCTAATAGCATGTTGTTTCCAAAATTGATCCATAATACTGTCTTATAATCTTGTTTTTATAGCCATTTTCATTAAAATAATTATTACGTCTTAAACTGTAGGTTAAACGGTAGAAAAGGTCCAGTTAGGTTAAACTTAAGATTAACTTGTAGTTATCGTTTATAATACGCAAAAATCTGAAAAACTAAAGTTTAAACTAAAACTGAAGGTTAAACCATGATTATAATACCGGCCCTAAGAGAAAGAAGTAGGAGAAAAGCACTATTTCCATGCTTCTTTTTTAAACTCTACATGCAGAGAATTTCTTCTTCTTTGTGGCCACTTTTGACTTCTCATCAGTGGTGTTTACTTTTACACCCACCTTGATTGAAACAGAATATAGGTAAAGAGGGACTGTAAATTTGACGGTCACTACTTTGCTAGGAACATGTAGGACTTCGCTAAGAATTAGCAATGCGCTATGGATATGACTGTACACGTACAACACAATAACGTGTGTTTACAAATTATAAGTAGTTTATGCCCCGACATTTAACAACTCGTGACATTTACAACAGAAAATAAATCACTAAAATAGCTTTAATGTAACCATGTTGATTTAAATTTAAATTATGCAATAAACACGGCAGTCCCTGCCTACTGGCAAACAAACAGGCGAAGTTCCGGCATACAGAAAGGAATTACGTTTATAATTTTCATGTCATACAATTTTAAACTTTTGTTGTCTGTTGAAAATAACACTCTCCCTATTGCCACAAATAACTATCGCCATGATTAAATAAATGTTTATTGTAACAGATAACATCACGAGAGCTAATAGTCTTACGGAACTCACTACGGAAGGATTTAACAGAAGGAACGCATAATAACAAGTGGTATTAGAAAAACTACTTCAGGAACGATTGCGAATTGATTACTAATGAATCATTATCGTATAGAATTCCAATTAGCTTCGATGACTAAGAAATTATGTTTAAAAGTTACTTCATACCAGTAATACCTAACGGTTCTTTAAAATAGGGTGACCAGATGACGACATTATCCCTGTTTTGGACTCTGGTCCCGTTGTCCCCAGAAAACCTTAGAGAAGCGCCTATTGTCCCTTTTTATAGACTGATCCAGTTGTCCCCCTCTTTTCTTAAATTCATAGCAAGACTTCATTATTATATGTTCGGACATGTTGATTTCTTATTTTTGAGGTTGAAAATACTATGTCCGTTGTCCATCTTTATGAAAGCGATTTCTTTGCGATGAGTCGAAAATGCTGCTCGAGTTGTAGCACTACTACATGAAGCGTGTATGTCGATGCATCTCTGTGAGCATTCTACCAGTATTAATAATAATAATAATAATAATAATAATAATAATAAAATAATAATGAAATTATTAATGTTGTGATCAGCGATACTTCTTCCTGGTTTTTTATCATTCCGAAAAGGAAGTATAGTTTCACTTGGGATTTAATAGAAGAAAAAAATTATGTACAGCATGTAGCCTAATTCCGTTTTTTCGATTGAACGAAGCCCTTCAGAACTAAAACAGCATTTGAGCAAGCAAAGTATTTCTTGTATTGACTTTTTGGCAAGTTAGTACTGTGCGACTCACCCTGCTCCCCTTTCCACTCGCCACTCGCCTGGCAGCTTCCACCCCTCTCGGCTGCTTCCCGCGTGCGGCCTGCTCCGCTTCCCCGCAACGCATACCTTCATGCCTGTAGCCGTTGCTCAACGCCGGTAATGCATAATTGCAATTGATATGTCACCTAATATTTCACAATAAAGAAAGCCCCTTGCACCTCCATATAATATTCCACAATTATAAAAGCGACCCTTCCAACAAAATAGGCTATTTCACAATACAAAAAATACCCTTGTACCATACATAATATTTCATAATTATAAAAAAAACGCCGTATTATAACAAAATGTGGCTTAATTGATGCAGGAAAATTCCCTTGTACCAACACTACTTAAAAAAACCGAGTCTTGCGTTAAAACTCATGAAATCCCCCTAACATAACTCTAATATACGAAAGCTTCCTTCAGTCCTCAACATTCACTCGCAGCGTAGTGGTCAAGACTCCTAGCTATAATAGGTAGGGTGAAGAGGAGGTGAGAGGAAAAGAGGTGGGAAAGGAAGAGAAGAAGAGAATAAAGAAGAAAGTAATTATTTTTTCTGTTTCATCAGTTCATTAAGAGATGGCGCTACCGTCGCTTCTAGTAGTTCAAATGCCACCGCTAGGGGAGGGATTGAGAGTAGGAGTGGGGGACTCGGGTGAGTCGCAATGTACCAGCCGATTGTTCTGTTATTGTTTAACGATAATCCAGGGGTGCCCACAGGGGGGGGGGTTAAGACGCAGACTGCGTCATTGAAATTTCTGGGGGGGGCAAAATATTATCATTTTATGAATTTTCTGGGGGGGGGGTGAAAATTGTTGCACAATTAGCGTTTTATATGTTAAAAATAAAAACAGTCAAGTTTTATAACTTCAAAAGGTCTCTTCTAACAGTGGATTAGGAAATGGGGGTCCAGGGGGTTTGGACCCCCAAAAGTCAAAACCTAAAATTCTATATTTGTATTTAAAAACAATATTTATTTAATTAAACAAGATTTGTTTGTGTGTCAAATATGATATAGCAGTTACTTTCTTTTCATAACATAATGAGTAGGCCTATTATTTCCATGTGTTATTCAACTTTTCTTATAAATAGTAATAAGTATTATAACTTAAGTAACAATTTCTTGTTTAAGTTGCCATGTCTTAGAGTATAGTAAACAAGTTTGCTAACTAGATTTTTAGTGCTAAAATAGCACAAAATGTGATTTTCATTAGTTCAACATTTAAAAATTTCCCGGCGGTGGACACCTGACTTAGGTAACATTTTATTGTTTACATTGGCATATCTTAGAGTATGATAAACAAATTTCCTAACTAGTTTTTGAGTGCTAAAATAGCATAAAATGTGATTTTCATTAGTTCAATATTTAAAATTTTCCGGGGGTTGAGCTCCCACTTAGGTAATGATTTCTTATTTACATTGGCATGTCTTAGAGTATTGTAAACAAATTTCCTAACTAGTTTTTTAGTGCTAAAATAGACTAAAATGTGATTTTCGTTAGTTCAATATTAAAAAATTTCCCGGGGTGGACACCCGACTTAGGAAACAATTTCTTGTTTACATTGGCATGTCTTAGAGTATGATAAACAAATTTCCTAACTAGTTTTTGAGTACTAAAATAGCATAAAATGTGATTTTCATTAGTTCAATATTTAAAAATTTTCCAGGGGTGGCCCCCTACTTAGGTAATGATTTCTTATTTACATTGGCATGTCTTAGAGTATGGTAAACAATTTTCCTGACTAGTTTTTCTGTGCTAAAATAGCGTCAAATGTTATTTTCATTAGTTCAATATTTAAAAATTTTCTGGGGATGGACCCCCAACCCACGGCACTTTCGACCCTCCCTGCAATTATTTTCTGGCTACGTCAATTTTGCACTTATTATATTATATTATTAATATAATGTTACAAAGTGGCCCAAGAAGTTAAAGCAACAAAAAATAAACAAATTAAAAAATAACCCCCCTAGAAAATATCATATGGGCGCCCTTGTCGATAGCCAATCAGGTTGGGGGGATGAGCAATGAAGTTTGGGGGGGGGGGGGTGAGCAATGAAGTTGGGGGGGGGTGAGTCATGAAGTTAGGGGGGGTGGGCACCCCTGGATAATCATAAACACTTTGGTCCTGCATTTAACTTATATCCAAAATATACATACAATAATCATATCTTATTCCACTTTTATATAGTTCGTGTCCTGTTTTTGTTCATTATTTAAGTGCTGAAATATTCAAAGTGCCCCTTTTATTGGGTTTTGGAAATCTGGTCACTCTACTTTAAAATGCCCTAAAATTTACAAAAATAACCTAGAAACAAACTACTGTATAGGCCTACATACTCTAAATTTAGTTAGTTGGAAACATTTATTGTTGTATAGCCGTGTCCACTGTATGTTGGCCGCAGTGGTGTAGGCATAGCTTGCCCACCCGTGGGTCTGAAGGTCTCGGGTTCAAACCCGGTCGCAGTCGGTGGATATTTCATTGTGTAAAATTCCTGGCCACAGAATCGTCCGGGATGGACTCTAAGCCGGAGTCCCATGTCATAAATTTACGGCACGTTAAAGAACTCTAATCCTCAATTAGAACTTCTGGACCAAATTCCTCGGCCCTTTCACGTCCAAGTAATACCTTAGTTTCCTCTAGGGCAGTGATGTGCAAACTACGGCTCACGGGCCAGACGCGGACCACAGTTAGGTTCAATCCGGCCCGTGACAGGAAAGGAGAAAAATGATAGCATACATCTAATATGACGTAAATTAATTGTACACTAGTTTGCAGGAGAAAGGAAAAAGTTTTTATTCATACACATCTTACTTTTATGTGAAGGGGATAATATACTGAACTTAGTAATCACAACAGTACATTTTCATCACAGACTTTCCTTATTTTCAAGTGTATTTTCAGATTTTTATTAATTAATAACTTCGAGCAAGATACGCGTGATTAGAATCAGCGCCATGTTGTGGATCATTGTAAATAACTTTTCTAGGATGATATGACATGATATTAATGCGAATTAATTGTTTAAACCTGCAGAAAATCTAAATTTATGTATGTGTATTCATTTAATGAGGTAAATTGTCATAAATTACATGAGTCTTTTGGATTCCCAGATGTCACTTTTTCTCTGGAATTTTAAGTCGGGCACTTTGCAGATTTTGAGGAGCTTCATTTTCTTTCGATTTCATTGAGACCTCTGTGGTAGTTCCTGAAACTGTTGGTCAAGGACAGCTTGAACATAATCCGTCAATTTCTATACCAAAATGCTCTAACTTCACTCACAGCTGGATCTAGTTTTTCATTCTGGACAAATTGATTCATAGTACTGCAATGTCTTCTTTGATTAATCTTCGAAAATGTAAGAATTGTAAGGACAGGGATTTTTCTTCCCTGTCACATAGTCTCTTGGCAGCTACAAGTCTCTGTTCTTCAGTTTCCTCTCAATAGTAGCATGCACTCTATTTGACTGTGGGCTTTCACTAAATATTTGGTTAATAATGTCCACATTATTTTGATTTGAGAAGCGGAGTAAAGTATTTACAACCACCTTTTTTTATTCTAATTTACACACATTTTTTATTCTAATATACACACCCAATACTCTATATCAAAATAGTACACTTAAGCTCAAGGCATGAGACTCTACAATCGCCTCCCTCTCGTTTTAATTAATTTCTTTTGAAAAATTAAGTAATATATTAGCCATAAGATATTTGGTTAATTCAAAGCAGTGCAAGCGATTAACTCAAAGCAGTAAAAGGTGATCCCATCTGCCTGGCTTTGCGCCCAAGCACTCTAGTTACTTTTCCTTCTTTGCATTCCTGATAGCCTGAATATCCTTCACTCTTCATTCTTTCATTATTTTTCTCCCATGCTACGCATGCATTTCTCACGTATTTGGAATTAATCCTGGACCATGTTGCATTTCAGATGCATCTCCGATCAACATAAGTCTCATTTCGTTGTAGGTCTACCCTGGTCTTGAATTACAGGGCTTTCTCGTCCATATATCTTATATATTAATTGAAGTATCTGCATCATAGCAGGAACTTTATTCTTCTGTGACTATCCTCAAAAGCTGATTGTATTGTGCAAAAGTAAAACTTAATTAAATAGGTATCTTCAACTGTTAAAATCAAGAAAGATAAACAGCGAAAATAGATCTCTAAACTTTCTGCCATATTCAACCTGGAATTCAACTATTCGTTATGTCCAAATTCATATTTAGTAAATGTTCTAAAGAAGGAAATAGTAGAAAAATGGAATGGCCTCTGGTTAAGCAGTTTAAATGGGAAACTAACAATACATTTATTTTTTCTTCAGTTTTTATCGCATCTTTGCTAGTATTTCACACAAAATTATATTCTAACACAATTTATTACCAGAGTAGTTTTCACCTAGACTCACAGACGGATTGCAAATATGAAATGTCAGAACAAAGAGTATTCAGCTGCTGTTCCAGGGCGATCGACAACCCACCAAAAGATAATTCTTCCAACTAGGACATCTCGGCCATTGCGAAGTCAATTATTCTTAGCCTCTGACAAAATTATTTACTAAATCAAGTTGCAAATCTCATTTTATATCCTTTATTTCTGACAGTTATTCATTCATTTAATCATTTGTCATAAGTTAATTTGCTATCTGTTTATTTGGCTTTGTATATGTGTATATTGGCTTTGTATTTGTATATGTGTGGAACTATGCCATTTGGTGCAATAGGGTTCAAATAGTTTTTAGAGAATTAAACAAATGAAAACAGAGCATTTAGCTGAGGAAAAGCGAGGGGAGAATTTTGGTCAAGAATCGATCCATCTAACTTTAGAATGCTTATGGTTTTAAAAATCACTCTACCTATATCTTAAGTGTTAGGCTATGACTCTCAAATGAACTGATTCGCCCTCTTTTTCGATGATTATATCCTGAGTCCTGTTCCATAGAACTTGCTAATAATTAGTATTAGGTAATATTACGTAATATTAGTTCATTAGTCAGCAGATTTATTTGGAGGTTAAGTTCAAATTGTTCTTTGTGTTTTCTTTCTTCTTATTCTTCCATTTTGTGCTACTTCAAAGCACCACGGCCACAGAATAGATTTATGATAGCTCATTATATTCACATATGAGAGCATATTCTGTTTTCACGTACTGACTGCACATCTGTTTGCGCTTTCTTAAAGATTTGTAAGTTACAACTGTCTCTGTGAAAACAATAAACCTATCACACTCATAAATCAAGATACCGGGATGCACTCTAGTCAAACCTGAAATTATTCTAAAATCTCGATAGTTAATAATTATGCTAGCTCCATATGTAACTAAGATATACACATTATCTTCATCGATAATACAATTAAGCCCCCTGCACACAGGGACAGTTACTGGCGGCCAGTAACTGGCAGCCAGTACTGGCAGCCAGTGGATGTTCTAGTGGCAGCCAGTAGGCAGTACAAGGGTCAATTATTTAATTATGTATGATTATGATTAATATAAACAGTATTTATATTATATTAAAGAATATAGAATATTAGAGAACTTGTATTAATATTGTCAAAGTAGGCAAACTTTTATAAAAATTGTAGACTTGTAAATAGGTTGTGTAATAGGGGTAGAAAACAGAATCGGTTGTAAAATCTTTCGAATAATATTGCAGAAATCACAACACATGGGTAGAAAACAGCTAAGATGTGGATTCTTCTGTTATTCAAGCTGCCTAAAAAGTTATTTTGACTTTTAGAGGATTTGTCTGTAAAATCACGTAAAATTTGTCAAAAAATGTAGTTTTGAGTAGAGATTAAAACAGGTAAAAACAGCTAGGGGTGATTTGATCTAAAATTTTGTTGCCTAGAAAATATTCCTCATTCTAGAGTGTACGTTAATATATTTTGAGGAAAATTTGTTAAAGAATGTGTACTTTTATAGGAATTACGCCATATAATAAGGATAGAAAACAGCTAAGGGATATTTTATACTTTAATATTAATGTGGTACTAATATTAATATTACATTGTGCAGAATTTTGTAAGCTAATAATTTGTATTAATATTGTATTAAAAGTAATATACTTATATTAATATTATTTTTTTTTTCCTGTTATATGGGGAAGGTTTTGACATAAATGAACAAAACATAAAATAAATATTCCAACAAATATCTAAATAAAAATAGTGCAGATTTACGAAGTCAGGGAAAAGTTTGATTCTTACATTTTCCCCAGCGGTCAATCTTTCACTATGTGTACAAGTAGTAAGTTAATAAAGTTTTATAACTGAGTCCACGAATAAAATATTTAAAGATTTTTACGTTATTGCTGGCATATAATGGAAAAGAGCCTTGCTAATACCTCCGTAACGTTCTGATAGTGTCTGGCATAATTACCACTCGTAATCCATTCAAGTTATAAAGGATTTATAATAAAATTCAAATATCTCACTAAAAGTAACACACTTGAATCTTTTCTGGACACAAAAATAAAATAAAAATGTCACATAGTCAAATTTGCTTCACCCTCGACATTCCACGATCATCCCAAATCATTCACATAGTTGAAGCGCCCGGAATAATTACCACTCAATTACTTGTAAACTATTCAAAATATAAAGTAGATGCTTAATTTATAATATAATTCAAATATTTCCCTAAAACTTTCTCGCTTAAAGACTTTTCGGGATACAAAAATAAAAGAACTGTCGCATAGTCAAATTCGCTTCTCCCTGCATGAGTTTTATGTAATTGGTGATGAGTATAACATGAAATAAAAACATATGTGTCAGCTTTTCTAAGGTTCTGTTTTAACCATCAGTAGGGCTGTTGTGTGTAGATTATTTCTGCACTTCACTGGAATCCGACCAAGGGTTAATTAAAGGTTTCGAGTTTAATCATGCCGTGTATTTCTAGACGGAGTAAAAGCCGTGAATAGCCATACTTAGAAACGCGTGACGTCACACACTCAAGTGCTGTGATTGGTCTATCCCGGAATGCGCAATCTATATGGTTTACTGACCTTTGGTTTTTAAAATATTTCGCAAATAAAAAATCACAAAAGTAATTCCCCAACAGATACTTCATTCCAGTGCTCTACTGGCGGCTAGTATCTTTTAAGACACGTCCAATAATGGCTGCCACTAGGTCACGTGACCCGTTACTGGGTCATTCCGTGTCAAATCAACACACTTTTAATTAAAATTAAACTCACCATTCCAGATTTGGATGAAATTTTGTAGAGAGGTAATTATCTTGCATATTAAGAGAAATACAAACTTTTATTTAAATATTTCAATCCGTTTTGAAAATACAGCCATGTAAAGCACTAAAAAAGTAACAAAAATCACATCAAAAACATCTCTTTCAACTAATATAGCAACTCTTCTAATTAACCTACAAAGTTGGGGAAAGTATCGTTTTTTAGCATTTTTTACAAGCGTTTCAATGATATATAACACATAATAGTTCTAATGAAATTTGTTTTTCAAAATTCAAAGTGAATATTTTGATTTTGAATTTTTTTTAAGTACATTTTTAAAAATTTTCTTAAATCCTAGGAAATATGTTATACCAATGTTAAATGATGTACTAAGTTTGAAAATGGGATGGAAATGGGTTCATGGTTAAAAAATTAAAACATCACTTTTCAAAAATAACCTCAAAAATAACTTATATGCCCCAATGGAAAGCATAATAAAACAATTTCGACAAATAAATTGAAATAAGGAAAATAACACAATCTTGACATCTTGTTGTTCAATGGAAATTCTTGTCTCATGCCTTATTGGTTTGCAAAGTGTTAAGATAGCACATAAATCCTTTTGATCTGTGTCGTAGGATTTACTGTATGTAATAGGCCTACATCTGTGAGAGGTATTCACAGGTCGACACCGATCAAAAGGCGTTATGTGCTATCTTAACACTTTGCAAACCAATAAGGCATTAGACAAGAATTTTCATTGAACAACAAGATGTCAAGTATGTGAGTTACTTCCCTTGATTAAATTTATTTGTCAAAATTATTTTATTATGCTTTCCATTGGGGCATAGAAGTTATTTTTTACCTGATTTTTTTGTAAAGTGACACTTTTTTAATTTTTTAACCATGAACCCATTCCCATCATATTTTCAAACTTGGAACATCATTTAGCATTGGTATAACCTATTTCCTAGGATTTTTTTGTTGAAAATTTTTAAAAAGTACTTTTTAAAAATTCAAAATCAAAATTTTTCACTTTGAATTCTGAAAAAAAAAACAAATTTTATGAAAACTATTATGTGTTACATGTCATTGGAAAGCTCGTAAAAAATGCTAAAAAATGACACTTTCCCCACCTTTATAGGTTACTTAGAAGAGTTGCTATATTAGTTGAAAGATATGTTTTGATGTGATTTTTGTTATTTTTTTAGTACTTTACATGGCTGTAAAGAACGGATTGAAATATTTAAATAAAAGTGTGTATTTCTCTTAATATACATGAAAATTACCTCTCTACAAAATTTCATCCAAATCTGGATCGGTGAGATTAAATGGGTGTGCTGATCTGACACGGAATGACTCTACTGGCGGCCAGTAAACTCAAACTCAAGCAGGTTTGAGTTTAGTGGCCGCCAGTAGTCTGCTGCATGTTGTGGGATAATTACTGGCTGCCAGTACTGGCTAGTGCTACTGGCTGCCAGTACTGTCCCTGTGTGCAGGGGGCTAAATCTGCCTTAAGTTTACTGGCCGCCAGTAGCTACTGGACGTTGAAGGGAAGTACCCCTGCACACTGGGACAGTAGAGGGACAGTAACTGGCGGCCAGTACTGGCTAATGCTACTGGCTGCCAGTACTGTCCCTGTGTGCAGGGGGCTTTAGAGTGATACATTTTCACAATTTATTCCAAGCTCACGAATTCTGTATCCATTTGGTTTTAGAATAAATAGTTAAGGCAACTACACTTAGGCCTATAGAAAACACCTAATATTATGAGTAAATTGTATTACCTTTGCTGTCTATGAAAAAGTTTACTAATAGATCTAATATTAGAATATTTACTAATAATTTAAGGTTATGAACTCATAACTACTATTAGTATTAGCTAATATTCTTGTGAAACAGAAATTCAGTAATATATTATTGTTTTTGGTAACAATATTAGTGTAAAAGTTTTATGAAACAGGGACCTGGAAGAGTCTTCTTAGCATGCATTACAAATTAAGAGTACGAGGGAAAGCAAAGTAACCCACATTAAGTATGAAATAGAGATACTCAACTACTGTGGATTTTCATTATACCTTTCTACATGCTGTGCGGGTATCTAGGCCTATACACATTATACACAGTACTTCTACCTCTTGTCTACAAACCAATTTTTCTTAGTGAAGAGTTACTGCTATGATTTTTAATGTGGGTTCAAAAACAAATATAGTGGTTTACTAGTGTTTTTCCTCATACACTTCAAATAGGTCAGGAAGCAAGAGAGGGCGGAAATGAGCCAGGCTGATATTTGAGGAAGTTAAGAGAAGACAGGAAGGACTAACAGACGATTCTGGATAGCTTTAAATGTGAGCTGAAAAAGCATACGTTTACTTACCTTTAATACTAACAGATTCTTTAACAACTTTTCTTGAATTGTTTTCTGGAAAATGTATTTTACCATAAATGCTAGTCTTGACCAATTGGGATAATAGTTTTCCTGTTGCTTCTCACGCCTGTGTTTACAATGCGTGCTGTAATAAATATCTTTAAATTTCACAATTTAATTTGACTAATTTAATTTAATTTCGTATATACCTCGTGAATCTGTGACCAGTCCAGTATAAGAATACTGTATATGGAATTCAACTAATCCTAAGTGTCTAGTTTCATTTTATCGCACCTACATGCACTTTTTTTAAAAATGTAAATTCATAACCATTGCTCCTTTGATCGAAAACAACATTGAACACAACGATTGGGTAAGAAATAGCGTATGAGAAAGTGGAGATATGAAAATAATTAACAATCTCGTATAATAATAGTAAATAAGCCTATTGTATTAATAATACTAGGATTACATCGTGTAATAGTAAAGCAATGAAAGCACAAAATTAAACAGTAGGCCTATATTCTCATGTGGAAGTCTTCTTCTTTGTATTTTTTACCGGAAGCAATTTAATTCATTAGGATACATGTGCACTGGAAATTATCAAACTATTATGGCAAACAATTCTAAACGTTTTGCATAGGGATATAAAGAAAGATTTCATTTAGTTTAAAAGAACGTAAGTATGATGTTAGTGGTTTTGCCATTTTATCCGACAAAGAGACACAGTAATATCTGTACCTCAGAGCCAAACGAGCGTAACTGCCAAAAACTAAATTTTACAGGAGGAGCGAAAAACAAAATTATGAACAATAAAGGGGAATGGAGTTACTACTATTTGGCTCTCAATATCTTGGTTTCTAATGAAATTATGGATTTAATATTAATTGGTTCTATAGAAGTCAAGAAGGTAGTAAAGAATAAGAAAAAAAAACAAAAAAATATGAAATTTGGAGTTACGTTCCTTTGGCTCTGAGGTACAGATATATTATCATTCAAGTTCTGGATTTTCTCGGTAAAAGTTCACTTGCAACTTCGTTGCTAAGTTTCTGTTCCTCCCTCCCTAGTCGGCTTGAGTGGAAAAGTCAGTTTTCTGTTAACAAGTTTGTGGTTTCGATTCTTGCTTAGGTCGATAGTATTTTGTCCCTTGTCTCAAGATTATAAGCATTTAAAATAAACTTTCCGGGACAAAATTACGGCACACTGTTGACAGTTAGCCTACAGGAGTAAATACCAGTATACAACCCTCGTAAAATAATAATTCCTTTATTGCAAACAACCATCATAAACAGCCGTGGGTGTCGGTTTGCTGAGTGCATGCCCCCAATTCTACCATATTATGTCTATGGCCAAGTCACAGAAAATGCCCCCCCCCCCGAGGAGCGTGAATCGGGTGGTATCTGACATCATAATTGCTCATCCGACGTGGTTACTGATGGTTCTGTCCTTTATTTCAAGTAAATATGGGGAAGATAAGAGGAAACTGGGAAGAAGACAATATGATGTTAGACGTAAATAATGACAGGGACAAGAAAATTACTATCCGGGAGCTTTTATACTATCTGCTGATGTACTTTTCTTCAGAGCAGTGTATGCGAAGGCTGAGCACATGAAAACTGTACAAATCTGGAGGGAAACGCTTTATTTGTGAAGTGTGATATACTGTATGTGATATAGCTTTAACATGGAGGTAAGTTTGCCACACGGTGCCAACGAGGACTGAGGATGACTTAAGTGAAGTGCATTTCCTGATGGTGTAATAGGAAATATTTTACAGTACAAGGCACCAACAAGGATACATAGTAACTTTAAACAAGTATTACTTCTAGTTTATTTGCTTTTACGTGTGCTAAAGTGCAATTTAGTGTTTTATGACAGACATGTTTTATGCAAACATAACATAGGCCTACAGTGTCGTGTGCCTTTAATACACTCCAGTGCATCTTATTGAGGGTATAAGGTGGTAAAGAAACTCAACGTATTAATGAAGATATTTTTTTTAAAAGACTGACTGTCCGATATCACCCTTTTTTTCAGATGTACAAAAATGTAACCATTTTGTAGTTTTATGCTGATTATTTTTTTAGTTTCAGTGAAATATATTCAAACAAACATTTTGGCATAAGAGTAAAGAAATTTAGGCCCATAGTGTGAATTGCAATTTTTTTAGGTTAAAAAAAAAGTTGCGTCATAAAAACCTAAAGCATCCGATACCACCCGACCATCCCCTATTTATGTTCTAATTCCATTCATTTTAACTTGATATTGCCTAAAACGTTTAGTTTGCCCATTTTTATAAATAACTATGTTATTTATAATACAGTAGTAGGCTATATTTTTGTTTGAGATCCTATCTCACGTTTTCATTCTTGTTCTCCATTGAGTAAATCGATATCCCATCCCTACTCTCAAGGTAATAAGTTTATCGATAAAATCCGGACCTCTCGTTATAATACCTATGATAACACTGTACTGTCCTAGCATGGTTTATTCTACTTTTGCATACAGTTATTAGAAACATCGGCACCGTTAACATTTGGCACGCGACAGTCGTTTACCCAGACTTGAGTGAGACACGATAAGGTTGCTTATGTGCCAAATGACGTCCACTTCCCTTATCGAATTCCCCTTCAATGAGTGTAGAAACATACATTTTAATTCTATTTTTGCTGCAGTTGACTTCGTTGAGGCAGGCCTACTATTCATGGACAAAGAATGATAACGGTATCGAGGTGACAAGGAAATTTGTAGGTTATCACCGAGTACTGATATTTTCAGGCGCTGACAACACCTCAGTGGTCATGAGGGTAAATGAAGTTCTTTGTTTTCTATCCGGCCAAGGACAGTGGTTTTTCGTGCAATGGATAACGTTCGTAACATTAAACGAAACATTTTTCAGGTAACACTTCTCAGCATATCCTAAGGAAAGAGGATACATATTAAACATATGCTTTGTATTAAAAGTAATGATGCTATTAATATGTTATTAACGCTATTATATTAATTTATACAACCACTTTTGGTAGTGGGTTATAGGCGCAAACTTTAGGGAGGAAAGATACTTTTGCACTCCTCCCTAGTATATAAAAGTATCGGCCTAGGCCACAGTATTTAAGAATTAGGGTCCTCGCTCTCATGAAATCCAATAATTGAGGGTTGACATAATGATTGATTTAGACATTTTGGTAAAAAAAATGCGAGGTTTGGGTTTTAGTGTAAATATATCAAGCATAAGACGTAAAGCTCTGCCAGCTTAAATAAACAGAATAAATAAAATAAATAAATAAATAAAAGTGTAGCCTACAACTCTTGCAAAATTAAATTTCGTTTGGAGCGCAATGAACAGGTGCTGCTGACACCGTTTTGAAAGTACTGCATCAATTAAACACATCCATATGCTTTAAGCTGCCAGTGCATGCACATTTAAATCGCCTGTTTTATCAGCTTCAATTTTCATATTAAATTACCATATTGAAAATCTATCTTCTCCCCAGTGCTTTAGTTGGGCCGGAGCTCACCGGAGCTGGGCTCCGGGAAATATTTTGCTCAATGTTCCTTATATATATATTTTTTTTTTTTTAAATGGAGATCTCATATTTTCCAAGACATGAATAGCGGCGGTGGCGGTGGTCAGTTTCTAGGTATATCCATGCAAATATACTCTGTATTTGTTGTTACGTATTTTGGTGAGCTCCCCCAAATATTTTTTCCCAACTAAAGCACTGCTTCTCCCACAAGAAATAGAGATAAAGCCATCACTTTTTCCATCACATTTACTTCACCGTATGAATAATGAAATTACTAATCAGACTTATTGTATAGGCCTTAGTTCTTTTCTATAAAGTAATTCAACAATATGACTTTATTAATCAGAAATATTAAATAATATAAAAATCTGTTAGTAAGTTCGTAAACCGAGCAGTAAAGAATCTCACATAAGAAAACAATTTCATATATATCTGTCGGAGAAGATAGAATTTAATTTTGATTAAAAATGAAATTAGTATCTCAAAAATGAAATGTGATATTAAACGAAATTTTAAAACTTTAATTATTGTTCATTTTTAATTGGTTAAAATTTTTAAAGTCTCTAGTCTAGTACCAATAGTTTAGAAAATAATTTTCTACCCTTCGATCATCCCTTAATAATAACAACCCTATTATTTTTTATTTAACTTCTTCCCATAACTATGGGTTGCCCTCATAGACAAAAAAGACAAACGCTTATTAATCATTCAAAGAAGTGGGAATAAAATTAGAAATAGATAACACAACATTAGAAAACTTTAGCAATACAATTATCATGTTTTATATATAGGCTATGGTTCCTCAGTATTGAAACGGGTCCTATCAGGGTTCTCAAATTAACTTCGGTTATGACAAATGGAGGGATTCCTAATCTCTTGAATGTGTTTCTCAGGAAAGTTGTAACTGTACCTCTCGCTCCTATCATGAGTCCAATGACTTCCAGTTCTTTCATATTGTACTTCTCACAATAGTAGGGGATGGTAGGATTATTTTAGATGTACTGCTTTTCCTTGTTGATTCTTGGAGCTGTGCCTCGTTTACTTCAAAGCGCACAGTAGGGTCAATTATAAAACCAGATCTTGTGGTTCGAACCAAAGCAATAATATCAATTCTCCTCTTACTCACGGTTGTAGACAGATCATGTACCTCTTCGAAATTAGTTAGGGCATTGGCAACAATTGACCGTATCCTATGGAGTCTGATGTTTGGAAGGATCTCGCCATGCTTACAGGAACCCAGAACATTGTTCAAGGTTTTCAGCCTCGTTGTGGCAACGCCGACAACGGTTGTCCTCAGTTCTACCCGGCACAGTAACATTTTCCACCATTTTCAACCAGTCTCACCATTCGCTGCAAGACAGACCAACTGATTCCATACCCACGTGTTGTTGTTATTATTGTTATTATTATTATTACTATTACTATTACTATTACTATTACTACTACTACTACTACAACTACAACTACTACTGTTACTATTATCGGTATGTTTGGAATGTGTTTTTTAAGAATACACTAAGGGATTAACTTGTTTATTTACAAACAAGATCAGAAAAGAAAAAAAACTTTTTCAGTTTCCTCACAAAATACACCAAATAGAGAGGAATTTTTATTGAAACAGGTTATTCGACATGGAAAAAAGGAGTAGAAAGTCGTAAAAGATTTGGCGTTCTTGCGGAAGTTGTACTGCAATTTAATTCGTTAAAATGTAATGTTAATAAATTTAGCCATGCTTCACAAGAAAATCTGAAATAAATCTTAACAAAGAATGGACAGAAAAGTTGAAACAAGCTTCTTCAAATTAATGACTGTACTTTAAAATGTATTCGTTAGTTTGCTGTTACGTTGATTGTTTTTCTTCCTTGATTATTAACAACCAAGGATACAGTAGAGTTCTGTGAGTGGCTGCCGTGCTGTACAGACGTGCTTGTTCTCTCTCCTCATGGCCGGTGGAAGTCAATCTACTTCACCTTCGAAGGCAGTCGGATCGCCGATTGTAAGCACAAAGTCTTCAGTGCTATTAAATGTCTAAATTGTGAAAGTGTATTTCACTATATAATTGTGCCAAACTAGTGGTTAATATTTCGTTTGTTAATGAAAATACAATTATCTGCTGTGAAAGTACGAATGCCAGTGAAAATAGAAACAGTGTCGATTCCTGTGAACCTATGAAGGACTTTATTGATATAAATATCAAAATTGACGTGAAATTAATACGGTATATAATTCAGCAGAAAGATCAGATTATTGACGAGCTTAAAGAGAAGGTTGATATTGTAGGAAGTCATATTGACTTGATTAATAAACATCAGTTGCGCAACAGTGTAACTCTGGATGCTTCTGGCCCTAACGGTTCAGATACAAATAGTCAAATAATACTAGCTCCGGTTACTCGAGAAAAATCGAATACATCAAGAACTGGTATTGTGTATCATCTGTAACAAATATGAAGTCTGTGGTAGACATTCAGAATTCTGATTCTCACAAGCCACTAATTCTGTGCTTGTAGATGGAAATGTAGTTTAGACTGATGTAGTTAAACGTAAAAATAAGATACATCCTACGCTTGTAGGTAAGCAAGTTAGTGGCTCAACTAATTGTGTACAGCTAAAGGGAGTTACTAAAATTGTTCACTGCTCGTGTACATACTGGATTTTCTTAAGCCAGACATCAATGTAGTAGCATGTGAAAAACCAGACTGTCGGAACTCTGACTACTATTCTTCCTTTAAGATCCAGATTTCAGAGACGGGCCTTGAAAGTACCTTTAATCCTGAGATTTGGCTACACAATGCCTGCGTTGGGCGTTTTTTCAACCCCGTCAAAAAGTCACCAACAGGTGAAAAACAAGTATCAATGATAACATTGATCTTTCAACAAAAGTAATAAGGCTATGCCATTTAACATATTATATTGGAATGTGTAAGGATTCTTCAGTAAAAGGGACGAACTTGATTCTTTGGTAGATATGCACAATCTTGATGTAATTTGTCTGACTGAGTATAGACTCGATAAGAATAGTGTTGTATGTATTCCTGGTTTTACTTTTGCTAACATGTACTGTAGACCTGTTTAAAAAAGGGGAGATACTGTTATATTAATTCGACAAACTGTTAAATTTAAATCCCTCCACATAGCTAAAAGAATTTCTATTGAAACTGTTTGTGAGTTGTCTGCAGTAGCTGTCGAAAATTCTAATACAGAGTGTTTCACGAAGTTTTACCGCCACTTTCTGAGTGCATTCTTGAGGATATTTGGAACAAAAAATGTAAATACAAAAATGTGATCTGATTTGTAGTTACGTTGTTATAAGCGTTTGAAGTTTCAACATTCGCGACAAAATAGCAATCAATTCGGCAATAAATCGGCACAGAAATTTAAAGTAACCAGCAAAATGGGTTTATGTCACATACTTAACATGCATTTCACCCTTTATTTCAGTTTGCCATCAGATTTTCAAAGATGCCCCCCCCCCCTCTACATCCTAGCACTTTGACGCGCGGGTATGAACGGCGCGTGTCGCGTTCCGTAATTTATCAGGACTGTTCTTTAGTATTGTTGCATGTCCGCTATGTTGAGCTCTGTTCACACCGAGACGTTCATAAATACCTACATTATTCCGTAATTATTTGAGATAGGTAAAACATTTATTAGGAAAAGTTGTTCCAAATAACGTCAGGAACATGCTCTGTTACTGGCGGTAAAACTTCGTTAAACACCAACAGTTTTAATGAGTTTTTAATGAATTTGCTCAGAACTTTAGAATATATTTTTATGATGAGCCAAAATATTCTGTTATTTTATGTGCCGATTTTAATGTTAATCTACTTGATGACAATGCTAGTAACCAGGAATATGAATTGTGTAATCTTCTGTCTAGTTTTGGGCTTAATATTCTAGTCAAGGAAGTTACTAGACCTGGGCAGATTAGTTTGGGTACTTGTATCGACAATATATCAACGTCTATACATAGAGATAGAGTTACTGTAAACATAAATACCATTGGTTCTCATCATTATGTCTTTAATCTTGAAGTTATGACTGATTGTAAAGTTTAATACAGTGAGTCCCACGCAGGAGTTGGCCAATGACGCGAGTTTCTGCGTCGCGGCGGGCACAGCTCCATCTCCCGAGCGATCGGGTGAAATATCTACGCAAATAAAGCCGCGATCGGTGTAATGATTCAGGTTCTCACATTTACAGTTAAAATTACAATGAAAATAACCACGTACCTCATCACAAGAGATGTTGGAAATGTTCTCCTCTTTCACCCACACAATACTGGCACCTTTTTTATGAAATTTTCTTTCACGCGCATAAGTTCAGCTTCCGAGATAGAGTTAATTTCTCTTGTCTTTAAGTTCTTGTAATGTATGGGAAATCTACCTATACAAGTTTCCCCATAAAGAATATTCACATATTGTTAGAACAACTTAAAGATAACATAACTTAGGCTTATCACAAGAGAAATTAAGTCTGTAAGGATAATATGTAAGGCAAAATATACTGATCATTGTAAACCTATATTTAAATTTCTTCGAGTACTTACTCTGCCATCTATTTATATCTTACGGTGTTTAATGTATGTAAAAATGAATATTAATAATTTCAGATTGAATTCCACATACCACAACTATGAAACCAGACATTGTAACCACATTAGAAATTATCTTTGTATTTATACGACTACTCAAAAGCATGCCAATTTTATATCTCTTAAGTTGTACAATAGTTTACCCCCAAGCACTAAAGACTTAGGCAGTCATCAGAAGGAATTTACATGAACATAATATTTAGAATATTAATGAACATTTTAACATTGTAGCTAGTTTTAAATGAACCATTGGCGTTGCTACACATACATATATTATTA
Organism: Ectobius pallidus; assembly: GCA_964059195.1. Classification (NCBI taxonomy): domain Eukaryota; kingdom Metazoa; phylum Arthropoda; class Insecta; order Blattodea; family Ectobiidae; genus Ectobius; species Ectobius pallidus. The sequence goes on from CAXKWD010000011.1 coordinate 52,277,338, forward strand.
TGTAATAGCAATAAAGAAATATTATTATTATTATTAATCCATCATTACAATCCTTTATTACAATAGTGCTGTATTATATAGGCGCCTCTGGAGCAAGTCTTGCCATAAGTTACACCAGCGAGCACACTAATAGAGCGACAGAGAATCATTGCACACAGTGCAGAATATTAGTAGAAAGTAGAAAGTAGGAGTTAGAGGATCTGCTCTTCCGCAATACTCTTGTGTGGGGGGGGGGGGGGGATTTCTCGTTTCCAAGCTGTCTTTGTGCAATATGGAAACTGTTTCATGCAGGTACAAGCTTGGCCCAGTGGAACTCTAGGTGTGGTTCTCGAACTATTTTTATCACATGGAGCCATATTACTGTTAATAATTATATCGAATAATCTTTTTGATGTACCTTCTTTCCTTTTGAAATAAAATACACTCGTAAAATTCTCTGTTACCTGATTCCAAATGAAGTCTGGATATATAAAGCTATATATTTCGATTCTTTTATTTCGTGCTCCATTACAACTCGTCGTTTTGGAGAAAGTACAAAATATTTTATGGCTTATCTAAGTTGGTTCATGCTTTTATGTTAAGTGGGTCCATAACGGTTCAGTCGTAAGGCGAAAAACAAACGCCATTCAAAAAAGTCATTCTTCCCTTCGGGATAGCTCATTGTCATTACTCATTATGCATGTTAGCTTGAATTAAAATCTAACAGATTTTTTCTTGCCGTTTTGTTCTTAATATTGTTTATTATTGTATGTTCAACTTTTGTGTGATTTCTATTGTGCCTGTTCATGCTCTTGAAATATTCTCCACTTGAACGTTTGTATTTTTTGTTTGCAGGCGCGTGCTTCTCCCCTGGTCATCGTTACTGGAGCGGTATGTATCATTATGTAAAGTAAGGTTTTCCTCATACATGACGTGGGGTTTCATGAGTCGAGGCTCTTAGATTTTTAGACATTTGGCACATGAAGGTGGTAAAGTGTTTTTACCCCCAGGATTGCTTCTGGTTCTAACTTCTGTTAGAATCTGAGTCCACCCCAGGACCATATTGCCTGCCACCAGGATGATTAGGGCAATTGAAAAATCCCTATGACATCATCTGAAAACGAACCAACGACCTTTCGATTTGTATCGCTGTGCCCAACCAACTGCGCCACGGTGTACCCCCATTTATTTAACTGTCACTGTTCAAACACATTCTGCAGACTTTCTTATTCGCTTCGTGTTAAATTCAATTACAAATAAGATTTAATAAACAGATATTTCTGACATAAGCAATGCTCATGTCGAGGAACAGATAAGTTACGAGACTTGTCTTGCAAGACATACACCCATTGCTTTTAATATAATCGTCCCAAGTTTTAGATGTAGTAGTTTTATTGTAATACACAGTTCAATGAGCCACAAAGGTAGTGCATAAATAGGAAATCATTTATAATGCCTAGATTTATATACTCTTTCGGAATAAGCAATCAATTTATTTGCACTAGTTTCAATCACGTAATATTGAACCTGCAGTTGTGCAGTCGGTATTTGAAGATGAGTTTTACCGATGGACTGCAACTGCATATTGTGAATGAGGCCCATTACAATGGGTCAGTATAATTACATTGGATAATTACATAATTACAATTACATTAGAGCTGCTTAGTTCTTTCGAATATATTACTGGTTGCTTTTTTATGCATTGAAATATTTATACGGTGCTACTCCACTTAACCGGGGTGGAAAAATATTTATATTTCACACCTGATTTTTTTCTCGTGCATATATGAGTGATTATTTCAAATATCAAGTCACATGCTTTATCTTGTTAAGAGAAACGTGACGGACGAACGAACGCACGCACAACTCACAGCAGCCTATTTGGTTTCCATTTCACCTTTCGATGCAAATAACCGAAAATAGGTAATCACAGCAATCATTTAACCTAATTATAAATACTTATTTTTAGTTTTCACTTATTGTTGAATAGCGTTTTAATTATATGTATATAATTATAATTATAAATATACATTTTAATTTTAATTATATAATTTAATTATAACAATTGGCATATACTTGTTTGTGTAACTTTCAAGAAAATTATTTTTAAATACATTCTTGCTCTAGAAAATGTCTTCTCTTAAATTGCTGCAGTGTTTAATGGATATCATACTTACAAGCCATTGAAAAGAACTTCTGTGACATATTTAAAATTAACTTTTCACAAAACTATATTTTGAACAATATTCTTACTTAAAATGCTAAATTCAAATACTGCATCGTACTTAACTTTCTCTAAGCTTTAATATACACTATGAAATTCTTTAGAGTATTAATTGTTTCATAAAACATATTATCAAATGGACATTGATTTCAAATTGTTATTTTGTAATTGTCTTTGGAATTTACAAAAATAATTCACGATAATGGACAGAATATGTTACAAAATTAAATTACATTATCTCTTAAAATGCAGAAATCATAAAATTCATTAGCGCATTTTTAAAAATGCATTTCATTACTAGAGAGAGTGAGTTTTGAACCGATGCATGGTTGCCGACTGCCTAGCTGAACTGAACCAATACTTATAAATGCGACCTGTTGTGTAATCATGGTATGGACGTGTCCTTCAAATAGCAGGTCACGAAACTTGCTCATAAATTTTGTGAAATATTGATATATGCGTTAGGTTGTCAATCAATACAGTATTATCGAAGAGATTTTAAAATAATCATGGTGTCTACAGCATTACAAGTACCTTGTAACCTCTGACATCTTACCATGGCATTGCGTAGGAGAATAATTAGATTTTCCAAAAAGATTTACGTCCGTCTACTGTGTTCTAAAATCATGATAGGCGATGGTCTCTTGGCTTACCAATACAGTAAGAGTCTCAGTCATTTGAGGCGGACTGAACCGAGGCTACCTCGAACTAAAAGAAAACTTGAACTTGCGGAATTACACAAAAATAACCGGGCAAAAGAAGAAAAACTTACGAAAAGCTTTCCATTTGGAGAAAATATGTGTGAATTGATTACAATAATTCTTTCTTGAACTACCCACGTACAGTTGACCTTGGGAGAAGCACGGTGTCCGAAGAAAGTCCTACAACTTTAATTGATTGCTTTTCTCGACTCTGTGTTGGTGGTGGTGATGACGACGACGACGATTGCTCTGATTCCACGAAGGTCTTCTTTCCCAGAAGAGACCAAGACTTAATATTAATTTCACAATTGAAGAGTATTGGCGAAATCTCGTGCGTCGATAGCGCTAAAATCACACTACCAGTTTTTCGCTCATAATTCGCGAGCGAAAGCGAAAATTAAAAATCCGGCTGCATTCAGGTGCATTCAGACCCCTTCAAGTCCATTATGTTAAAAATGTCATGTCTTTCATGCTGTAGATTTGAGTGGGTATCTTACATAGACATACAGATAAACAACACTTTACATTATTTTATAGAATACCTATTAATAGGCAAATTACTGCCAGAGTGGTGATAATCCAAAAACAGCGTGAATGGCTGGCTGTAGGGTTTCATGGCTGGCGTCACTTATAAATCAAACCTAACTGGTTTCATAATCCCATCCTAATGACAGGACAGGTAAAATAAAAAGGACGATAAGATAATTTATTCAATTTAGATAAGCTGAAATACAAATTTGACAAGACAGGACTATCTTAATGTCCCGTCCTTCCAATTATTCCAGCCTGTTGAATGAAAGACACCTAAGGGAATTTTTCTTGATAGGAGTTACATTATTTCCCCCCTATCTCTGAACTGTCTTACCGAAGACATATCATAGTAATGTGTTAAACGTGTTATGTGCAGATAATATTTTTGTTCTATTTAGAAAGAAAACCATTAGCTCATTTTATTACGCCACTAGTAATAATAGTAGGAAGTTTGAACTGTAGGAAATAATGTAGGAAATTGATATAGTAGCTGAATGAAATTTCTATTTCACATGAAGTTTTAAAGATAAAGGCTTCGAATTTTGTACAAACAGTTCTTTTGGATTGTACAATAAGACTCGAGGATTTAATTACATTTGATGTAATTTTTTAGCAATTGGATTTTTAAAAATACATATTTTCCAAACAATTTCTGATCCTACAAATTTGTGCGATTATTTTTTTCTTCATCTCTGACTTGTAAGGAAAAAAGCATGTATTTTTTAGTGTTTCTAATTTAAACCAATTACATCCACATCCTTTTGATTATTTTCCGTTTGATTAATTTTCTTTCCTTCTTAACTCATACTTAGCCTTCCCTGTCAAAGGACTTACACACCACTGCCTGTACGGGAAGGGGAAATTTGGGTCAACACTAGACAGGAAATGGAGAGACTCCCGGGTGAGGGACCAACTCGATGCAGGACCTCCTAAGACAACACAAACACGTATGGCAACGGCAGGACACAACTCTAACTTTTATTGTTATTAAAAACTATATCCTTCTGTTCCAAATTTTCTGAAATTTGTTTCCTATCTGTTCAAACGGTATAGGGTACATTACATCAATTCTCTCGATACATTTAAATTGCTTCTGTAACATGCTGCCGACATTGCTTCGGCCAAAGTATTTTTATATTACCTTCAGTTATTCTAATACGTATCTTCAGGATTTACAGTACTCGCCTTCAAATTGAGAGCATGGACGACGTCACTGACAGAGGCGGCGGGAATTCGAATGCAAGCGAAACGTGCTGAGATGAAAACATTGACGGTATCATGCTAATATCCACGTGGTTAACTCAAGTGCGTGAAGCCGTGGACTATATGTTCATGGTGGACTTTAGCACTACACGCATGCGCACTGCCACAGACTATTGTGCGCTGTTAAAAACAGCATGATTCATACATATAATACAAGAAACAAAGACAACTTTGCAACGATTGGTCATAACCTGAAGCTCTATGAAAAGATGCCTATGTACACGGGTACGAAATTATTTAATTTACTACACAAATCTCTTAAGGAATATCAAACGAATAAAGTATTCAGGAAAAATCTATCTCAAGATCTTCTGGAAGGGGTGTTTATAGCACTGAGGAGTTCATAGATGTAAATAAAAACAAATAGGGTATACTGTAAGTGACTTATTGCATAACCTACCTCTCTCTGAGTGAGCTATTGTTTATTTTATGGCTTTTATGTATTTGACGCTAGACTAACTTTTAATCATTATTAGTGCAACTAATTGAATTTTAATAATTTAATCTGTACACTGCAATGAATATGTATCTGTCTATGTGCATTTGGCGATAACATATGTATAAATGTATTTGACGGTGGTCAAAAACTTTTACTTTGTAAATGTTATATTTATCAAATATAATATTATTATTATTATTATTATTATTATTATTATATTATTATGTTCAAATTTTAACGGTCGCGAACCTTTCAGTTCCCAGGCTATCTCTGTACCCGTCTTCAGCTTTTGTTTTTATGTTTCAGTTAACTTATTTTATTGATTGTGGCTATCCTGGGCTATTGTGGGTTTATAAAACTAAACTCCGTGACGCTACATCCCTGGAGGGACTTGGCCCCACCCTACCGCTGCGTCATCTACCACAGGCAGATGGCAGGATTGGGGGCATGTGGTCAGCATGCCGACACCCATGGCCTTTAATGGTGGTTTTCATGACCGGAGCTGCTACTTCTCTATCAAGTAGCTCCTCAATTTGAATCACGAGGCTTAGTGCAGACCTCCCTACCTCAGAAAAATCCGAGGAGGTACCGGGGATCGAACCCGGACCGACGGATCTATTGTGGGTACATAGGCAGTGTAAAACAGAAACATTGCAGAGAAATGTTATTTTCATGCAGCAATTTATTGTTACCACCAACAATGTCGACAATTAAGTACTATAAGTTCCATCTTTATATTTACTTGTGTTTGGGCTGGTAATGGCAGAGAACATGTCATTTTTTTAATTGAATAACAAACCTCTAAATGACTGATAGTGGCTTTACGAAAATCGTGAGACATGTTTCTTGCAGTTTAATTTATTTGTAGTTTGCCTTCAATGCTATACAAAGAAAAAATAACTTCATTAATTTTCTAAATATTCATGTAATACCCCTCTCCGATGTCTTACGGTTTCGTCCTAAACGACCTGTATGATTCGGGTAATATCATTTATGGTCACCCGAAATATCCAACATTTCAGGAACAAGAAATATTTGTATTCCTCAATATGTGTTTCCGTGCATTCAGAAAGAATTGCATGTACCTGTTTTCTATTTTTCCTATGATGGAAAAACACTTAATTTCCCTGTTCTGTAGAAACTTTCTTCCTTCACAACCACCGCTATGGATACGTACCACATGGGTGGTGAGAATGTGAATGTGATTGGTGGTTATTGACTTACCATTGATTACCTCAGGCTACCTTTCAACCCCTTCGTTTGCTGATGATCACACGTTGCATCTGCATAAATTGGGGCTCGAATTCTTCCGTGCTAACCATAATGCATAGGAATTGCAATGTTTTTATTTTATTTTATTTATAACACCAGAATTATACATTAATGCACTCTTAAAGTCATTTTAAAAGAATTATAATTGTGAAATCATTAAGAAGTAAAGTGTCCCTCTCTATTACATGAGTTCTAAAAGAAGTCTTCATAATTAATTTACCAGCCTTTTAAAATGTAGAAGTTGGAGAATTCAGCAGCCCTTAAACCTATATTTTAAGATATTTTGATAAAACAACAACAAAAATGGTTAGGTTGGTGTTAGAATTATCTGCACCGTAATTACTGCGTGAGCCACTCACAAAATGTGTCCACAGTAGTCTGCTGAAAAGGAGAGACAGTAGATGTCTCAAGATTTGCCCTGTGTAGGCAATTTTTCATTCAGTCGGCTATTGTTGGATGGCCCCAAGGGAAAACTAGAATAACATTTATTTGTTGCTTCTGGCACCACGCACGTATTTAGAAATTAGTTTCTGGGAGACCCTAAACTGAATGGCCATAAATTGCTGACATCTTCCCTTCATGAGTAAATTAATTACGAAGACTTCTTTTAGAACTCATGTAATAGAGAGGGACACTTTACTTTTTAATGATTTCACAATTGCACAAGGTACATTGATTTTTTCTGAGTAATGCTTTAAAAAACTCATTCATTTGGGGGCTCCGGATCCCAGGTCCCCCTTAAATAGTCCTTGGTTGGCTCGATGTCTCACCCACTTAGGCTCATGAGAAAGACACAATACAATCCCTCAAAACAAAGAAACTGGTTACTTGCCATATTTTTAGTCCCAGGAGCATTAGAAAAGCTGAGCACACAGTAACATTATTTGTTTGTATAGTAGTATAGTGCTGTGCAGTAAATGTCATACACTGAACACGTATGAGATACTGTACTCATGTTATTAGAAGAAATGCTAAATGAGGTTAAATCTCTTAAAACTATAGTGGCAGTGCTATCGGAAGAAAATAATGTGGCGAAATCTCAGGAAAGGTATAAAGATAGGACAGATAGGAATAACATGCCTAATGAGGAAAAGGAATGGATCAAAGTTAGCAGCAAAAGGAAAACACCTAAAGTCTTACAGCATAGTGAAATAAATTGTACTACCATGGAGACAAATAATAAATATAGTGCTCTGAAACATATAGAAGAAGAAGTTAATGTGGAAAATATAGTGAATTTAACTAAACACAAGGCAATGACAAGTCAAGCAAAGAAAAAGAGAGCGTGTGGAAAAAAGAAGGAACATAAGGTGATCATTAAAGCCCGGATTTTCATGCACTATCAAACTTAAAAATATGCATGCATTCATGCACTATCGTATCTCCAAATATGCACAATGAAGGGCGAAACATGCACTATCAAAAATCCGCACTGTACTGCAATATATTTCAATTTATCTTAAAACAATATACAACGAGTTTTTCCAAATTCTCCTCACTTAAACTCGTGTGTTTATCAGTTAGGACATTCTTGAACGCAAAAAAGGATCTATCTATTTCACAAGAAGTAACAGGTGCATAGGCCTACTTAAGGGAAGAAATTTGACTGAGGGTGAGATCGAATTCCATGTCTTTTACATTTTCTCCACATAATACGTCTTTCACGTTTTCAGAAGTTTAAGATCAGGGTTTGAACTAAGTACCTTCTTAAGTTTTTCCCTGACTGTCACACCCGTTTCTCCACAACACGATTCTAAAAATATAATCAAAGTCTTCAACAATGGCTAGTGACTGACAAATTCAAGCAGTGAACATTCTGTTTGGCAGTTTTCTTTCAATGGAACCAGGGTTGCCAGATCAGAAACGTAAAACAGTCGTACCAACAATTGAAAATAGTCGTACGCTAGTTAAAATCGTCGTACACTTTGCGAATGGTCAGGATGATGATGATGTTGATGATGATAATGATAATAATAATAATAATAAGACTGGTCTTTCGTAACTGTATATATATACCCATTGTTGTTGGTAGGCTATTCTTTGTCACCAGCTACCTGCAAATGTTGCAGGAATAAATACAATAATAACATAAAATATTAATAAATTACAAACCGTAAGAAAGTAAGATTTCCACATATTATTTAAACAAAAGTGTACAGTCACTTTTGATATGCACGTGTTAACATATAGGCCTGCTATTAATAATAACAATGATATGATTATTATGTTTGGTCAAAATAAAACATTTCTTTATAGGTTTGGATTGCTTCGTTTTGCACACGTGCGGCTAAAATATAAAATGTTTGGAGAAGAATAATGAGAGAAGTAGCAATAACAATACAACAATACAACTTAAGCAAGATGCGGCACCAGCCCGTAAAGGCCTGTAAGAAATAAAGGGACTTAGTTTTATTTTATAATTTGACAATGGCTATTATAACATTCCGCCATGCATTTAGCAACATGTAGGCAACTACGAAAAAACAAAAACTTAATGCTTATCCAAATTGAAAGTTCTGCAGTAGATTGCTAAAAAACATACAGCAAATTATAGTATAAAATTATATTAAAATAGTCGTATGAATAGGCGTACGACACATGGTTGCGTCGTACGTCGTACAAATCTATGAAATAGTCGTATGTGTACGACTATAGTCGTACGTATGGCAACACTGGGTGGTGGTTCGGCATTTTCTTTTGTAGCCTTGTGTATTATATTACTGTTTATTTAGGGTAAACAGTAGCTTGCACTCTCAAATTCATTCAGGTATTATAACAATGGTAATGCAATGCAACATTTTTACGTTTCTTTGAAAAGCCAAGATTTTAGGGAGGCATATTCAAAATATGCACAGTTATGCATGGTAATTTGATATTATGCACTAAAACCAGAAAATGAGGGTTTATATGCATTAAAAACGTCTGAATATGCTACATTAAGCCCAAAAAATCCAAAACATGCATTATGCATGAATTTTGCCGTAAATAGGCCGAAATATGCAAACATGCACGGAAAAAATATGTTTATTTGGAATCCATAAGTCATGTAATATGCAACTACAAAGATTGAGAAGTGTAACCAAAGTATATAAAAACATGCATTTGCATGGAAATCCGGGCTCTAGTGATCATAATCGGTGATAGCCATGCTAGAGACTGTGCCACCAATATAAATAATAGTGTACGTCACCCTAGCCAGTTTGAAGTTATGGGTAACGTTATGCCAGGAGCCGAAACGAAACAAGTACTGCTTATGGCAAAAAAGAGGTATCCAGACTAGGGAACAAGGATTATTTGGTTATATTCTGCGGAAGTAATGACGTGAATAAGAATAATTCAATCAGGTGCCTAAAAGATTTGAATAGATACATAGAAGACAATGAACAGACTAATATTATTATTATGGCTCCACCACATAGGTTTGACCTACCAACCTGGTCAGACATTAATAAAGAAATTAAGAGACATAACCATAGACTCAAGAGACTATATGAATCTAAAAAGAACATAAAGGTAATTAACATGGATCTCCCACCAAATTGTTTTACCAAACATGGAGGACATATGAATAGATATGGGAAGGAGGTGCTTGCCAAGACAATAACAGAGAATCTAGAGAAAGTAGTAATAAATGAGTCAATAATATTAAAACAGATAGAACAAGAGAAAGGCCAGTATGGTCTAAATAAAGACGACGAAACGGAAGAAAAGTGTAAACAAAATCGATACAAGGAAAATGTACGGGAAAATGAGTTTGAGGCAGCACTGAGAAAAGGCAGTAATGAGGAACGAACAACCAGTAATGATGGCAACAAAACATAAAAAGGTAATGTAAATAGTGCTCAAGACAATCAGTACTGTGCTGACAGTGATAATAATAGTGAAGAGGACAACATACAGACAGAGGGTAATGTAAATAGTGCACAAGACAATCAGTACTGTGTTGACAGTGATAATAATAGTGAAGAGGACAACATACAGACAGAGGGTAATGTAAATAGTGCACAAGACAATCAGCATTGTGTGGACAGTAATAGTGCTCAAGACAAACAGCATTGTGTTGATAGTGATAATATTAGTGACGAGGACAACATCCAGACAGAAGGGAAGGTAAGGGGTAGTGTAAATAATGCACAAGACAATCAGCACTGTGAGGACAGTCATAATAATAGTAAAGAGGACAATATCCAGACTGAGGGAGGGAATAACAAAACTGGGATAAGAACTTCAACACGAAATAGAAGACCCCCCCATAAGCTGAAAATGGATTTTTTATAAAGAACAGTGACAGGGAAATAGTATCTGAGCAAAATAATGATTTAAAAATAGGGTACATTAATGTGCAGGGTATGAGCAACAAACTCCTACTAATTAATGAGTATGCAGATGATAATAAGTTTGACGTAGTCTGTATAACTGAGCACTGGTGCAGACAAAATGAAACCCCGTTTATAATGCTGGAAGATTATTGTTTAGCTAATATTTATACCAGGGCCATACATATTCACGGTGGTGCGACAATATATATATATATATATATATATAAAAAGAAATCTAACACAATCATACAATAAGATAGATCTAGAATTTATATGTAAAGAATTTGATTTTGAAACTACTGGTATATAGTATATAGTATTACATCAGTACAGTGTAATAATAGTGACATTATACAGATCGCCCTCTGGAGACCCGGAAGTCTTTCTTGAAAAACTCGAGGAACTCCTAACTTTTTTCACTGCGCCTAAATGGAAATCATTCAGTATTATTTTTGGCGGGGATTTAAACTCTCAATTTGACGTAACAACAGATAAACACAGTGTAAGAGAATTTAAAAATCTTCTTAGGCAATTCAATTATATCTGCCTAAATTATAAACCAACTAGGGAGTCAGCCTGCTTAGACAACATATTTTCTAATATACGACCTCAGAATATAACATGTGATATTGCAAACTGTATATTTTCTGATCACGATGGTGTCTGGATTAAAATTTTGAACTTAGGAGGGAGTAACCCGATTAAAAAGTATATACTGTAACTGTAATCTCAAGACCGATAACTGATGATAAGATATTAAAATTTATGAATGCTCTCAATGCAATAGACTGGCACCAACTATTGGGTAATTCTCAGTCAGCCCTATTCTCGGCTGAAGTAACTTTTGAAAGGTTTCTTACGTCATTTGTAAAAACCTTTGAGACGTGCATACCACAGAGGAAATGCAAAATTAAAATTAAACCTACGCGTAATACGAATCACAAAGACAAAAAAACCTGGTATACCACTCAATTAGCAAAAAAAAAAAAAAAAAAAACAACAAGAAGTAATGCAATATTACATATTATATAAGATCGATAGGTCGGAAGATACAAAACTATCTTATACTAGGTATTTAAAAGAATATAAAAACGCCATAGTTGAAACCAAAAAACAATACAATAGTAATTGCATTGAAACTGCTAATAACAAATGCAAGAAAGCGTGGACAGTAATCAATTCGATAGCAAAAGGTAATAATAGACAGAATATTGAAATATCACCTGAGGACTTGAATAATTTCTTCATAAATTCGGTGGAAGAAATTAATCGTAATATTGTACAGCCTAATATATTGCCCATTGATATATTAGAATCTCTAAACATAAGGCACAATTGTGGTAACTTTGACTTTCATGTAGTAACACCTGAGCAGGTATTAAAAATTGTTAGGAATATTAAGTCGTCTGATAGTGTTGATGCTTATGACATATCGATAAATATTCTTAAAAAAGTAGTGGATTGCATAATGTACCCACTCACGCTATGTATAAACAAATGCATCACTGATGGTATCTATCCTGATAAGCTAAAGCTAACAAAGGTCACTCCAGTCTATAAAAAAGGGGAATATACCGTCCTATATCATTGGTGCCGGTGTTTTCAAAAGTACTTGAGCGTATTATGTATGAGCAACTAAGAGATTATATAGATCAAGCAAACATACTTAGTAGATCACAGTTTGGTTTTAGGAAAGAAAGGTCTACTGTACATGCCGTTGTCTCTCTTGTAAAAGTGGTGCTTCAAACCTTTGAAAATAAGAATGTAGCCCAAGCTACCTTATGTGACACTGTCAACCCTATTCAGCTTCTAAAGAAACTAAGTTATTATGGCATCAATGGTACTGCCCTCAAGATTATTAGATCTTACCTCACAAACCGAAGACAAGTGGTATGTATAGGAAAGAAACGCTCCAAGATTTTGGACGTAAAACGTGGGGTACCCCAGGGATCTGTCCTGGGCCCTCTATTATTTATTATAATGATCAACGATCTAGCGTCCTTCATACCAACTCATGTAACTTTATATGCGGACGATACAACATTCCTAAATACTAGCGCTGACTATCAAACTCTTCATATGTTAACGGAGGAAACAATGTCTATGGCAGACATATGGTTTAGGGCCAATGGGTTCTTACTTAATAATAATAAAACCCAGAAACTAATATTCAGTTTAAAGGATATCCCCGCAGAAAGTAATCAAGACAACAATAGTGTAAAATTTCTAGGCTTCATAATTGACAAAAAATTATCTTGGACATCACATATTAATTACATCACAGCTAGGCTATCTAGAGTTATATACCTAATAAGAAACCTAAAAAATCATGTTACTGATACATATGTGAGAACAGCCTATTTTGCATTTTTCCATAGTGTAATCTCTTACGGCATATTGCTATGGGGAGGTAATAGTCATGTAAATGACATTCTTCTGCTACAGAAAAAGGTTTTAGAATATTAACTAATTCTCATAAATTAGAACACTGTAAACCACTATTTATTCAAACAAGAATCATGACAGTAATAAACCTGTACATATATACATTGCTCATCTACATAAAAGAAAATAATTTAACGGAAGTACAACAAAGACACGATATTCATTCATACAACACTAGGAACAAGCAGCACATCTACTTACCTTATCACAGACTTTCCAAATCACTTATGAGCTTCGATGTGATGGGAATAAAAATGTACAACAGTTTACCTCTGGAACTTATACAGCTACCCTTCTCAAGATTTAAAAAGACTCTATATAACTGGTTAATTATCACACCGTATTATGAAATAAAATAATTTTTTAATGATAAAGACAAATTTGGAACGACCACTGCTATATTGTAACATACACAATCACATGGACTCTGTCTGTATTGTAGTTTTTATTGTCTTATGTTGTCTGTGTTGATATTATTGTTTTTATGGTAATTTAACGTAGTTAGGATAATGTATGTTTTAATTTTGGTTACTTGACCATCCATTTAATTAACTACTAATCATATATATTAACCTTGACATGTACATATTGTAGGAATTTTACTATTTTACAGTAACTTAATTTAACTAGGATAAGGAAGGTTTTTAGTGTTAGTAAATACATCATTACTTAACTTCATTCTTCTTATGTACATATTGTAAGGGTAAGCTTTTATTAATGCATATATTTATTACATTTTTTATTATTAATTTAATTGTAAACTATATACACACACATACATCATGACGTTGTCTATAGCTCTGCTCCATGACAATAAAATAGTATTATTATTATTATTATTATTATTATTATTATTATTATTAAGATATGTTCTAATTTAACCAATTGGCTGAGCAGATAGAGGTGCAACGATATAATTATTAAGTTCATCTGTTTGATACTGTTTCTATTTTTTATATATACATGAATGCTTCTTGTAGCCTACCAAGTATGTTATAATTTCTTATTTAAAGTAACAATACAATCCTTTTATATGTTCACAGTTCTCACAAAAAATTCATATACCATAAAATGGTTTGTTTTGATATCAAATTAACATAATGACTACTAGGACGTGATCTGTTCAGTCGTGTAACATAAAGTAGTTTGTTTGAATATCAAAAAGTATATTTTGAGCCCAAGTGGAGTAAGACCAATTCAGGCTTCAAGATTCTATCGGCTGTTTTTATTGTCACTTGTACATCAAGGACACAAGTTGCTAGATTGAATTATCATCGTACCTTACAATTAATGTCTCCAAGCAGAAAAATGTGAGATGCTGTGCATAGTTCATTGCAAGTGCATGGTGAATTGTACTTTATGTCGGACTACCTTCGTTTTACTATAGTTTACTCTGAACTACACTAGCCCTCTCAGGGAGCTTCAGATAGAATTCTGAGACTGAAGCAGGCAAGAGAGCAGAATGGAACAGTGATTATTAAGTCTGAGTCAGATGTTCCAGCTCCCATATTTCATTCTTAATATTATGAACAACTTTGGTCTAAACATCTTCTTTGCATCACAATTTTTTAAAAGATTTTATCTACATATTTTAAATAATGTAACTTTTTTCACACTATATTTACATTTAATGCATAAATCGAATACTCAATCAATATAAATTGTGAGAATTAGCCTAATCATTTTCATTATAAGTACATTTCTAATGGTTAATTAAAAATTTTAGATATGCCAATAACGTTTGATTCCTAAAGAAACACAGAAAATGAAAGTTATTGTACAACCTTTCAGCAGTGTACTCCAATTGAGCTATTTCCTACATAGGTCTATTTACAACCACATTTTATGATGATCAAGGAAATCAGAAGCGAATTTTGTATTTACGTGTAATAACTTTTCGTAAGTCAGTTTCAGTAGATGTTACAGCCGACAATGTTGAAATGCACGACGGTCATACATTCTTGCAAGCGTTAAGATATTATTTGCGTCAAATATATTTGTTTTTGTGTATTTTGTTTAATTTTTCTATAATTATTTATATGCATTGTACATTCTCACGTCATAAGGAAAAAGTTTCATTTTATTTTTGCACAATTGTATTGTTAATGTTGTTGGTCAGTTTTATTTTATTTACTATGAATATTTAGCCTATGAATCAGTGACCAATCAATAAGAATGTGTGGAAATTCAACCAATCGGAAGTGTGTTCGTCATAATTTTATCGTTCTATTTTTATCAATTTCATTTTATCTCATCGGCATGCACTTGTCTTATGTAGACTATAGCCTATTCACAAGGACTGAACACTCAGACATCTTCAAACCCGTAGCTTTTTCGATCAAAAACAATCATTGAACACAGCGATTGGTAAAATTATGTAAGCAGCACATGAGCAAAAGATGGTATGAAAATAACGTCCAATTTTATGTATGGTGAAGCATTATAAATCTCATATAGTAATAAGCAGGTCTATAGTATTAATGTAATAGCAAAGTATTTGAAGCAAAAAATAACGCAGTAAGTTATACCTTCTTATAAGTTCTGTGCTCTGTAAACAGTTGAAGTCGTTTGGATCCATGTGCGGTGGAAATCAAATTATCATAGGTAATCCCGCGAGAGATTACGAGTTTATCGATATATTTGCGAGACGAATTTCGAGCAAATTTATCTGATGAAACTCGTAATCTCGTGTAGGATTTTATTAAGACTATTCCATGAATAAGACGTAACGGATTTTGTAAATAAAAATTATTTTCTAACTTGGTTGTCAATATTCTGTCAGCCGTAAGATCAAGGCATGCATGCCTTTATAACGACTATTAAAACGAATAATATATAATAAATAATTTTTAAAATATATTAAAATTGAAATATTTAGATAATTTGAGACAATACTATTGAATTATGAGACAATATTATGAATTTTTAGATTGAAACAATACTACTATTAAAAATCATTCATAACATATAATTAATGTGCCTGTATTATCTGATTACAATTACATGCCAACGTTGCTGAACTGTGGAATACATTTCCCGTAAAATATTATAATGCTGATTCCTGAACAGATTATTATTATTATTATTATTGAATATCCACATTACACAAAACCCTATTTCACCCGAAGGTACATTAGGGTTGGAGATGTCACAAATGTTATTTACAATAGGTTATCCTGGTATTGGAATCTGAATGTCTAATATACACTATTTACAATACTGTACAGTTCTTACCAGGCGTAATGTCTACAATAGTCCTACAGTTTCTTATGTCTTACGATATGGTAAGTCTTAAGTTAAAGTTAATTGTGTGAATTCGTTTTTATATAAACATAACCTTAAATTATAGATAAGATATTGTTGGAATAAATAGCTTAACTAAGCAAGATAAAATAAATTAACTGAGCAATACATTAAGTTAGGTAAGTAAATACCCCAATGACTGAATAAAAGTGTGAGAGTTAAAGCTTCGAAAATATTCTATTTACAAACGTTTGAAAAAGTTTGTGTCCGTTTTTGTCAGCAAGGACGTGCCCAATGGGACTGACATACTCTAAGTCTATTCTGTTCAGACACAAAAGAAGTTCAATCCTCTCCAGTTCATAACGTGAACATGTATACAATATATGTTCAACTGTTTCATCTTGCTGACCGCACTTGCAGGTGGCAGTGTTTGAGATCCGAAATCGGTGAAGATATTGCATGAATTTTCCATGCCCAGTCAGAAACTGCGTCAGAACAAAATTCGGCATGAGTTTTTTGCACTTCAACCTATCGCCCACTGTAGGAAAAAATAGATCTCTTGTTGTACAACCATTTGAGCTATTCTGCCACAGAGTATCCCATTCTTCTAAGATATTTCTTCTGATTGTCTTCTTTATGTAAGAAATGGGACAAGCAGAATAGGTGGGAAGGAGGTTCGAATTTGCAGCTGTTTTGGCCAGTTCATCCGCTCTCTCATTTCCTGCAATTCCTGAGTTCCTGAACAGATGTAAGCGTAATTCACTTTATTTCCAATATAAATCTGAACCTACCGCGACAATGGTGACGTATGCAAAAATCACTGCCTAGCGATTCTCCGACCTGATTAGATTATAAAGGAAAAATTATGTGTCTTTATTGTTTTGTAGGAGGGGATAAAGAAAATTTCGATAAAGATTGAGTGAATCACTCTGTGGTTGGCTGATTTCAGACTCATTCTTATAGGCTTAATGGTCCAAATCGAAAGAAAGACGTCATGCTAAATGCCATGTGCAGGAAAAATATTTTCACGATTACTTGCTTGCAACCTTCTGCCGTGATCCTTACTGGATCAACAGGAGTTTCATGGACTGCTGCTATTAGCCTTCCTAATCGAAAGCAAAGAAATTGTATATTGAATTCTGGACGATATAAATTACCTACAACTTTATGTTCAGGCTACTAACTTTTGGGGAAGATATCCGTAGAGTCCTTTAAATTGTCTTCTGACAAGTGTATAAGACAATAGTACCGGTATTGCGATTCTGTTTATAACGTTGGAAACTTAATACAAGAGATAAAGTATTAGTAAGGCTACAGTGAATGCCGTCTATGCCATATTTTATTTACAGTGCTAGTAAAAAATGTTATAACTTAGGTAACGATTTCTTTTTTACGTTGGCATGTAAACAAATTTGGTAACTAGTTTTTCAGTGATAAAATAGCCTGAAATGTGATTTTCATTAGTTTAATACTTAAAAATTTTCCGGGGAAGAGCCCCCAAACCCCCATACTTGGGGGCGGGGGGATTCCATACTCCCAAACCCCCGGTACTTTCGACCTTCCCCGAAATTAATTTCTGGCTACGCCACTGGGGGAGGAAACATATATCAAAAATATTGACTGGGTGACCCGAGGAGAAAAGACCACTTGGAAGACGTATACCTAGATAGGATAATATTAGGATAGATTTAAGAGAAGTGGGATTTGCGAGGGATAGTTGGGATGGAGTTAGCACAGAATAGGGTGGAATGGGTGGCTCAGGTAAGTGTGGCAATGAATCTCCGGGTTCCACAAAATAGATAATATTCGTTTAGTTTGCTTAGGAATTGTCTATTGCCATTGAGTACTATTTCATATTTTCATATTTTATTTATCCAGATTGACCACAGTTATGTGGTATAGGATACATCATACTTAAACTATTAAGGTACAATGGTACAAGAATGATACCAGAAATACATACAATACAAACAATACAAAGAAATTCAGGATCAAAAAACATTACAACTCTACAAAAACAACAAATTAAAAAGTGCAATGTGTCAAGTAGGCCAAATAGTAGGTTCTGAAAGATTATTTAAAGTTTTTGGATGCCTCAAAAAATTCATCATTATTGTAGAAGAAGATTTGTTTTAATTTCATCATTACTAAGCCTTTAAAGTGTTTAAAAGTTAAATTTCTAGTAGCAACTGGAAGAGAATTAAACATTTTCACTGACATGTTTGGTTGTTGCAAACAAGCACTGATCCTGTAAAATGTTATTGCAATTTCTGGTGCCAAAGGTATGTGCATCAGAATAAGTTTTAAAGTTAGCAGAATTACGCTTCACATATAACAAACACTGTAAAATATATATACATGGTAGACTGAGAATACCAGATGAGATGAAAAGAGGTTTGCAATGGGCTTTCCAATCAGCACCAAAGATTATCCTTAAAGCCTTCTTCTGTAATTTGAAGATGTCAAGTGCTAAACTATAATTACCCCGAAGTAGAGTACCATAAGTTAAATGGCTATGAATATAAGCATAGTATGCAGAAATTAATACCTCTCTAGTCACATATTTTTGCAGTCTGCAGATATATTCCAAGCACAGGTCATCAAGGCCCCTGAGAACTTAATTTTAAAAATAAAAGTAAATTGTGTAGCGTCAGTCTTTAAAATTTAAAACTAGAATATGTTGAGTCCTATCAGACATTCACCAATATGAGATAAAATGTACTTCCAACCTTAATTCACTTATAGTTGTATATATGTTTATTCCTCGTGGTTGTTGACCTCCTGTAACTCCACATATAAACATAATAGTTTAGAACAAATAATGGAAATTTTACATAGACAAAACAAAGGTAATAAATTGAACACCTTAGGAGCACTGGAGATATATAGATACAAGTACAAAACACTTAATGAAAATATAATTGAATATAATCTCTTATTTTAATTAATGAATGAACGCATCCCATCTCCATAAAAATACGATGTCAGTTACACAAGCAAGCAGTACAAATATCTCGTGGTGAGAATAAGATCCTAGCCATAAGGTAAGAATTACACAAAAAACGATAGTTTTAATTACAAAATACCTGATTATATCCTCATGTTCATATCTTATATATCAGGGCTGAAGATGATTTCTGCCGGAATCCTGCATTCCCACTAATAGGACTCCGAGGATTGTCAACAACATACTTCAAGTACTACAAAGTGTGGAGTTACAAGAGGTCAACAACCACGAGGAATAAACATATATACAACTATAAGTGAATTAAGGTTGTAAGTACATTTTATCTCATATTAGTGAATGTGCAATAGGACTCAACATATTCTGGTTTTGCATTTTAAACACTGATGCTATAAACATTGCTGAATTGAGTATACACAAAAAATTTTTAGACAGAAATTCATTTTAAGTGAATCTACAACTGTATCTTTTAATTGTTTATAGTTGTTTTATAAGTATTTTTAAAGGTTATATGACAATTCCTGTAAATAGGGCTTATGCATAGGTCTAGACGAAATAATTTGCTGGTTGTTATTGTAACTTACATCTTAATATAAAAAATACATAATATATTGCAAATGTTATTGGCAACATTCCTTGGACATCCTAGGCTATACTGAGGGCATAAGGTGGACAAACTTGCACAAAATCAACTACATCTATATTTTAAAAATTTAATGCAGAAAATGTTATAATAAAAATAGTAAAATATATTATTGAGGAAGTAGTTAGATAAATTTTCAAATTTTAGACTTAAATTGTTGATTGTTTAATAAAGTTAATTCAGGATTGTTACTAGTAAATTAAGTGAATAATCTTGGCCTGAAACTTGTAAAATGAAAGAACGGTTTGATGGATTGCTGATGGATTCCATCCCTTAATTCAGAAACACTTTAATGAAAGCATGATGCCATCAATGGATCTCTTTATGAATTTTAAAACTCACATACAGTAGTTTTTAATATCTTAATTTAGAAATAATTATATCCAGCACTGTGTTAATAATATCAGTGTTCACATGGTAATCTTTGTCCATGAGCAACCCGCCACTGTGGAGTAATATGTATTTTTTTTATTTTTTTTTATTTTTAATTTTTTCGTAATAGTTTGTAAATTGTAACAACCCTTGCTATCCTGTGTTGCAGCTCATGGCGTATCAGGTGCGAGTGTTACATCCGTTGGTGCTGGCAATTCTGGGGATGTGTCTGGTAACCTACTCCTCCTATTACGCTTCGTCCGGGCTCTTCCAGTCCCGCACACCAGGTATGTGACTATTCACTAGTGTTACTGTTTTCATTTGGATCAATCACGTGTAAGAATTAGTTTGAAATCCTTTATCACTAACAAGGGAATGGTTTGTTAGTTCATGTTGAAATGTAACTTTAAACTTCATGTAGGTCATCCCATGGAAAATAGCATTAAAAGTCCCTTGCACCAAACTTAATTTGTCACAACTATAAACAACAAAATAATAGTTCATAATAAAAAGGACCCTTGCATCAAAAATCATATTTCACAATTATATTTATTTATTTATTTATTCTGTTTATTTAAGCTGGCAGAGCTAAGGCCATTAGGCCTTCTCTTCCACTCCACCAGTCAAACACAATATAACAAATACATCATTTAAATATTTAAAACCTAAATACAATAAACTAAAATACTATTAAAATACATGTTAACTAAAACACTACACTCCTAATACAATTACTTAAAACTTAATTACAAAAACAAAAAATTACTATTAACATTAAAGCCTAAACACTAAAAGTTAGATACATTCCTAATATAAATTTAAAATACATTATTTAGAATTAAGCTACTGACTTCTCTCTTAAATTCACCAAGCGTTCGACAGCCTCTGACTGTGCGAGAGATGGAATTCCATATGCGAACTACTGATACAGAGAATGAAGATGAATAGGATGAAGAGCGGTGTAAAGGGATAGAAAGTACAATACTAAACTCTGATCGTGTGTTTAGGGTGTGATGAGAGGACAGGTTATGGAAGCGACTAGATAGATATGATGAAGTGTGAAGAATTTTGAAGAGGAGACAAAGACAGTGAAATCTTCTTCGGTCATTCAGACGGAACCATGACAGCATTTCGAAAGATGGCGATACATGATCGAACAGTCTTATATTACAAATGAAGCGTACACACATATTATGAACACGTTGCAGCCTTTGGGATAAGTTAGTGCTCAAGTCTGTAAGCAGGACATCACAGTAATCGAAATGGGGCATGACCAGGGATTGTATTTTTTACAGCAGTAGGTAAGGGAATATTTAATCTTTTAAGCTTATGGATTAACAAGTTCACTTTTTTGCAAGTTGCGTTAATTTGATTTTCCCAAGTTAAATTTTTGTCTATCAGAACACCAAGATTTTTTACTGAATCGCCGAAAGGAATTACTGAATTATGGATTTTAATGGGAGGTAGATTGATTTCATTCAGCTTGTTTCTCAGCCGCTGATGTCCCACAACTATTGCCTTTGATTTCGCTGGATTCAGATTGAGTCCCAAACTGTGCGTATATACATCTATTGAGTTATAAATAGGAGTGGGAGTGGAAAACTCGTGCACGGCATAAAATACCTTTTTCCCTATTAATGATGTTAATAAACAGGAAATAATAATAATAATAATAATAATAGTAATTATTATTATTATTATTATTATTATTATTTCAATTTCTGAAATTGCAGATGTTACAACCAGCATACAAAGTTCACAGATATTTCCCTTTCGTTGTAGGAGTGGGGCCAATTCCTTAATGATATTTTGCACCAACAATAGATCTTTAATAGATTCAATTTTCAACCAGTTGTTGTTCATCTATCCACTCAGATGTAATTAATGAAAACACTCTCTCAACATTACTGTTGTGGCGTGGGATGCAAACAAAAATCAGCTGTTTTTAACAATTCTGGATGGCATGTTTTATGACTTATGTTATGAAAATAAGAACGATTACTGAATGTAAATACTGAATCGAGATTAGGTTGGGTTATTGTTATGGCAACTATTACAAACAATGAAGTTATTAACTATTACAAAAAAGGACATTTTGGAAAACTAAAAATTTGTTCATGGACAGAAGAAAGAGACATAAAAATGAAGACATTTCCTCGAAAAAGAAAATGTCTGTTTACCCTCCGTTAATATTGTCATTATAATTGAATATTGTGCTTTGAAATATGAAACTGCCTCACCTAATGAACAAAATACACTGCATGTGTACAGTTATATAAGCATATCATTTAACTATTTTCATTTCTTTGATTATTTAATATTTCAATAGATTTTAAGACTCTCACAGTCTTTAATTGCCTTTTAAATTATTGTACGTAAATTAAAAATCCAAGTCGTCTAACTGAAGAAGATAGTCTTTTCGTTCAAACTATCAATGATGAGAAACAAGAAGAAGAAGAAGAAGAAGAAGAAGAAGAAGAAGAAGAAGCATGGATATTTTTGAAGCAGACATGTTATCGGTTAACTGACTTACAAACGAACAGCTTTTCTTTACTGTATAATAAATCTAAATGTGGAAATTCTCTATCACTTTTGTATTTTGGGAACATCTGTCTGAGGTGTTTTGTTACATAAAGAAGTACGTGGGAAGAGTATTAGTAAGTTTAATTTGTTTGCGACTAACTGATTTGAGGGCATTAATTGCTTATCCTTCTGTGGCTCATATAGGAATTATAATTGGTGGTTCGATAACTTTAATATATTGAGGGTTTTCTGGTTCATTTATTTGAATAATCGCTCATTAAACTAAGATTTTGAAATATTCATTATCTAATTGTTTGCAAATGTAGAGGCAGTACACCCCAACACTCAGCTAAGTGCTTAGGCAGTTAAAGTAAAATCTTATGGATTCTTTCATGTTAGTGAAGACCATCATCAGTCCGCTACTGTTAGCAAGTTTTTCTGATCTCGTTGTTGGTTATATTGATGCCCTCAACAGTAATAGCTACACACCAAATTGCATCTTTAAACCTTCGGGTCTGTATGAACCATAATGAAATTTATCTTCTAAACTTTTATGTCTTTCAAATTTTATTATTTTATTTCTGTGAGTATTCTACTCTGTATGGTCTCAGAATTTGTTTAAAGTCATTTTTGTTTTTCGTAGCTGAACTTGTTGCATTTGTTACTTCCTCTGCCCATACCATAGATTAGAGAAAGTATTGTTTGCAACCCCAAAATTCAAATGTGAGTTTTTATCATAAATACACGTTTTGAGGGCCCTGAATCCAAAAATACTATTTTTCAGAAACATGTCTGTGTGTGTATGTGTCTGTGTCTGTACTTGTGAATAGCCTAGCTACAGAACAGAAAATTGTGTGAAAACATAATTTTGTAATTGGTTTAGGTACCTTCTGAGAATGTGACAAGGAGACTGGTGACAACTTTATCTTATTTTTAAGGGGACTTTACATGAAGAAAATTTAGTTTTTCATGATTCTCTTGAAAACGGCTCTAACAATTTTGTTTAAATTTTGAATATGAGATGCTTGTACAAAGAGCTAAAACTTTTATTTGAAACTTTTTTTTTTTCCAAACAAATTCTCTAAAGGGTAGTTACAGGCCACCTACTGTTTGCAGAAACAGTTTTGCTTGGTGAACAATAAAGCTTTGCATCAGGTTGAAACAACTGAATACATGCTCTTAACTATGGCCTCTTAGTCTATATCAAAGTGTAAAGTGAGAAAGTTACATCAGTACATTAATAAGATTTTATTTGGGTTGTGTACTCTTCAGGGATGGGGGTACGCCGTAGCATAGTGGTTGAGGTGCTGCGCAACAAACCGGAAGGTCGCGGGTTCGTTTCCTGATGAGGTTTTTCAATTGGCCTAATCCTTCTGGTGGCACCATGGCCCTGGGGTCGACTCAGCCTCTAACAGAAACGAGTACCAGGAGCATTCCTGGGGTAAAGGAGGCCGGTGCGTAAGGCTCACAACCTTACCACCTTCATGTGCCGAATGTCCAGAATCTGGGAGCCTCAACCTCCTGCAACCCTCTGGGTCTCCATGACGTGTATAGGGATCACTTTACTTTACTCTTCAGGGATGTCAGATGATGTGGTAAGGACATTCTCTTCACTTTTGTAACCAATTTAGATGAAGAGAATGTCATGCATACTAAGAGTTCAAACTTTTATTTGGGCAGAGGAAGTTATGTGAGCTTCACATCAGATCTTTTTTCTGGGTGCTAATGTGCAATGTTTAATATACAAATACTGCAAGTAAATAAGTTTGTAATGTGCAGTGACAAGTTTCAACTTTATCTAAATCCCTGTACACTCAACAATGTTTGTCCCAGCTTGCTTATTTGCTGAAGATACAAATAGGCAATTGTAAATAGCAAACATCAGTTGCGTTTCCTCAACAGTTCATGGAAGATAACTAGTTTGTGTTCGCATTCTACACATTATTATTTCATTTGATCATACCAGTTTACATGATTTAATAATTCTTAACTGAGAAATCAGCACAGTTAAAGAATAAACAAATATACATACATATATATGTAGGCCCTATATATTATTATTATTATTATTATTATTATTATATTGCAAGCAACTGTTTTTGCAATCGGTAAAGAAAGTTTTTAATTGTTCCTGTTTTCCCTTTGGAGTCCATTAATCATTATTTCATACCTATGGTGTTTTTGGAAGTTTACTGACCTGCGCTGAACACTGCTCAGCAAAGCATCTAACGCTTGTCTGATGTCTGTTCAAGTCTTTTCATTTTGCACTAACCATCACTGCATGTCAACACTGTGACCTTCACAAATCAAGAGCAACAGCTTAACTGAGGGGTGAAACATGTTTTATTACTTAAATGATAAAGTTAGGGAATGCCACCCCCCTTGAACAGGTCATCTTGTGAGCTGGAGATAGTACAGTTACTTCGAATACAACACAATAGCTGAACACTTGCTCTATCTGTTGCAATAAATATTCCCATGAAATTTTGTTTTGTTTCTTTAAACGGCCCTAGAAAAACTTACTTTATGGATACGCCTCATATAAAGGAGGATGAATTTGAGGGTGGAATAAAAACCTTGTTTAAGATTTTAAAGAAATGTATACATTCTTTGACTAAGTAGCTACTCAGAGTCTGTCTCATACTGTGAAGGGTCTTTATCTTGCATAAATTTCCATGGAAGCAGTTGGGATTTTGTGTGTAGTGCTATACAGGAGAATGAAAGACAGCTTTGGGAGCACTGTTTCACTAGAGAGAATGTAGGTCATTTGAAAGTGAAATGAAATGTTAAGTGTGCATCTGAGAAGAACAGTATAATTAATCATTTGTTCTTGAAAGCAAACCCATAGGTTTGTTAAATCCCTAGTTACTCTTTAATCATTACATTACAAACTGCTTTCTAATTAAATCAGACGGTACTCTGGTTATAGATCAGATTTATTACTTGGTCCATCTGAACACGCCCACGTTATGGGACATGCCAAAACAATTTCAAATAAGAAATTTACAATTAAAATGGGGTCTTAATTGAAATTTAAAAACTGTCCTACATAATCCATGCTGCTGCACTAATTGCTGCACTTGTTACACTTAATTTGTGAAGGACTGGCATTGGTTTTCTATGTAGAAGAGTCGAACCAGCCATTTTCACAGGTGATATTTTTTGTCATTATTTCATCATTTTGTTTGCATTAAAAGTGTAGTAAATTGTATTATGTCTTGAGTGGTTCTTAGTTTATCATGTTATAAAATTTTAGACATCTGCCATTATGAATTTTCGTTTTATAGCAATGGGAAGAAAATATATATTTTTTTATAACTCATTTATTGCATACCGGTAACAAATTTTACAATCGCCCAGAACAATAATTCTTTCTTATATAGATCTCCATTACCATATATTATTTTTGTTGTGAAAAGAAAAAGGTTAATATCTTGATTGCACTGTTGCTAATACTAATTTTTTTAAGAAATTCAGAGTACGAAATATCTATGGGTACTTTTTTTTTATTACTTTGCTTCAGTCAAATCCATAATCATTATCAAAATATCTGGCACAAATTTCCTGGACGCTACCTGAACACAGGCCCATTCAAACATTTTGCACTGCACACACTTATTCTTTGTCTGTTACCATAGCAAACAGCTAAGCCATGACCAACTATATGCTTATTACATAACCAAAAAATTAAGCAAATTGTGAGTTGCATAGTGTAGCAGAATCTAGATCAGTTATTCCCAACCAGGGTTCCCCAGGTCCATTTGGTTTCACAATCCCATGTTAAGGGTTTCACAAAATGATTACACTGAAAAGTGATTGAGCATTAAAAGAAAATTCAGTTGGCCAATCTCAGTATATTTAGATTTAGATTTTTTATTAGTCCATCGGAACATGCTCATGTTATGGACATGTCAATACCAATACAATAAGAATATAACAATTTTAGAGAAAGGTTATAAAAACTTCAGATAGTAATGTACAGATTTTACAAATTGTACAGGGCTTAGAAATAAGACACAATTATCAATACACCACTTTAATATTTACACTGTAAATTGTAAATTACCAAGGTGTTGTTGGCCTGGATGGCGCAGTTAGTATCATGCTGGCTTCCTGTGCCCAAGGTTGTGGGTTCGATCCCAGCCCAGGTCGATGACATTTATGTGTGCATAAATGTGACAGGCCCATGTCTGTAGATTAACAGGCATGTAAAAGAACTCCTGCCGGACAAAATTCCAGCACACCAGCAACGGCCACAGGCCTAAGTTGCAGTACATCCCCGTCGTTAAATGACCAGATACCAATCCAAACCAAGGTGCTGAGTTATTCTGTTTTCTGTTTTCTGTTTTCTGTCTGTCTTACCCTAATTTTGTGAATGCATGTAGGTATAGTAGAATTTTAAATTACATACCCAAACGGTTTCAAAGGAATCAGTGTTTCTTTAAGTTAATTGATCAGACCAAGTTGGTCTTGGTTTCTGCTTTCCAAAACAAAAGCACTGATGCGATATTCTCTCGTTGTTATCACTGGCCTCAGTTCTTCCCTCACTTTAATTAATTCACTTTAATTTAATTAGATTCTGATTGACTGAGGAAACTAGCTGATTGCTGCGGTAAAAATAAAAAGCATGGGTTGAGCTGTTGGAAAATTTTTCCTCCTATCAAAAGGAAGCCGCCTGTGTATGCAAAGAATAACTGGACTATATGTATGTGTGTGTTATTCGTCCTTTGATCATTGTATGTGATATGGGACACTTTACCCGACTATGTATGATGTATTATAACTTAATTACCATACTAAAGTTTACAAAATTAGTTTTCAAATTAAAATACCATACTGATAAAATTACCTATGACTTAAAACTAACATTTACCATAGTGCTTACAATTAGTATCTTATTTTAGTAACTAATAACCAGAGACCGGAAGTTGAGGGATTATAAAGCATTAAAATAGGCAGAAAAAACAGCACTATAAGTAGCTAAAATAGGCAATAAAAGAAAATATAGGAAACCTTACATTAAGTCTCTTTATATACTAGATTGCACTATTCAGACAATCGCATAATCAGCATATTTATGTTAACATCGTGTTGTACTATATTTTTAAAGTAACTTTAAAGTTTTAAACAAAAAGCTAAATGTATTAATGTAACTTTGCAATCCACTGCATAAAGGAACACTGAATTTCAGCATGTTACTCTACCTTGCACAACAACGTCGCAATGAAAACTGAAAGAAAGAGAAATTTAGAAGAATAATGAAACCAGCACACCTTGTTGCTTTTGAAGAGATAATTAAAACCCTTACCTACTATTACCTCTTTTGACGGTGACACTCACTGTTGCTTGTAAAGAGAATATGAACTGACTAGAAGGCAATAAATAACACAGTTTTGGTGCAGTCATATTCATTGTAGCAGTTACAGAAATAAATTAAATACACTTTAGGCAATTTTTTTTATAATAATAATAATCAAAAAGGCAACAAAGGCATTTATTTCGGCAATTAGGCATTTATTTCGGCAATTAGGCATATATATAAAAATGAAAGAAAAAAGGCAACATAAAACTGCGGCATTTCAATCGTAAAGATGTAAATCCTACATATTCACTTTCAAATTGAAGATAGATTTAACACATTTGAAAATGTGTCAGTTCCAGTCTCTGCTATTAACATAATTATAACAGTTTCAAACAATTTTCCTAAGCTGCAAAAACATTTGGGGGTGGGGGCCTAATTCTTCTGGTGGCACCATGGCCCTGGGGTTGACTCAGCCTCTAAGTATTGATGTGTATGAAATATGTGACATGAATGATTTAAGGTTCTAATTTTATAGTATTATTTTTATTATATAAATAGTTCTGTGTATTATTTGGACAATGTCTATTACAACTGTATATGTTGGTCTAATGACAATAAAAATGAATGAATGAATGAATGAGTACAATGGGGTAAAGGCGACCAGTGCATATGGCTGACAACCTTACCACCTTCAAGTGCCGAAAGTCTAAAAATATGTAAGCCTCAACCTCCTGGAACCCTCTGTGCCTCCATGGCCTGTATAAGGAATACTTTACTTTTTTGAAAATAAAAACGTTTTAATAGAAGATTTGAATTTATACAGTACAGTACTTTCCTTTAGATGATGTAGTAGGCCACTATAAAGCTGGAAGCCAGTATAGTTGAAACTCCTTACATATTCGTAAATATAAATACAAGGCAGACAGGTTTTCTACAGCTGGTTGTTTTCTTGACTTTTAATGCAGTTTGAGTAGCCCTTTTCTGTAGGTTAAAACTAGTTCTAGCTCTTGCCGTAGTCTCCCTCTTCCCCAAATATTATTCCCCATGATAACACAAAATGAAAGTATGTGTACCGTATAGAGAGGACATTTTCCAGATTCATAAATAAAAACACTGAAATTTTAATTTCAGATCCATCTCATCTATATATGATGTCCCCACTAGCCACGTCATCCACAGGAAATGTAACCATCTCCTCATCTCTGCTGCGTGGTGCTAATTCAACACCCGTCAGTTCTTCTGTTCCTAAGTCTTCGTCCCACATGAGCATCAACACTACCACCACCACCACCACTACCACTACAACTACAACTACAACAACCACCACTGGTCACCATATTGCCTTTGACGTTATTCAGAAAATCCCACCCAAGCAACCAGCTGATAACACAGCCACAAATGGCAGCAACAATTCAAGTTCTGATCGCACAGAGCAGGGCATACTTACACGTTATGTGCACGAGTCTGGTTTTGATGTTACGAATGTGGAGTTGTGCCCAGAACTTGGGAAGAACATGCAGCTGTTTGTAGCAGTTACGTCTGCTCCAAATCACAAGGAAGCTCGCATGGCCATAAGACAAACATGGGGTCATTATCGTCAGCGGAGTGATGTCAACATTGCATTCCTTGTGGGCTCAACCAAGGACCACCAGATAACAAAAGAACTGAAGGACGAAAGCAGACTATACGGTGATTTGATCTGTGCTCATTTCCTCGATTCCTACAATAATCTGACTCTGAAAACCATATCCATGCTAGAATGGGTAGATAATTATTGCAATCGCGTCCGGTATATCCTTAAAACAGATGATGACATGTTTATAAATGTACCTAAGCTTCTAAGCTTTATTGAGAAACATGCCAAGGATAAAAGAGTAATATTTGGAAGACTTGCAAAAAAGTGGAAACCCATTCGAAACAAGAAATCAAAATACTATGTTTCTCCAAACCAGTATCAGCCGGCAGTGTTTCCAGATTTCACCACAGGACCAGCTTATCTTATGACTGGAGATGTTGTCCATGATCTGTACACTGCTGCATTAAGTAAAACATATCTGAAGCTAGAAGATGTCTTTGTTACTGGAATAGTTGCTCAAGAGATGAAAATAAAAAGGACACATGTAAATGAATTTCTGAATAAGCGTGTAACATTCAATGCCTGCAACATTCAGAAAGGCATAAGCATACACATGGTGAAGCCTCCAGAGCAGTTTGACTTGTGGAAAAAATTGCTGGATGGGAAATCGAAGTGCAAATGATATTGCCTTGTCTAAAGACCTTTTTTTTTTACCTATAATGAGAGTTAGTGTTTTTATAAGTATTTATTTGAATTGAAGAGCAGTGGTTAGCATAGGGACATTTTCTTTTGTCTGAACATGTACCGGTAACCATGAGAGCTCTATTGCCTTGCTCCTACCTCATATAGTTGGCCCTGCAAGTCAGCAGAAATGTATAATGCATGCTCAAGGACACAGATTCCAGCTCAGGTTGATGCATAGATGTGACAGGCCGATGTCTGTAGACCTACAGGCATATAAAGAATTCTTGTGGCACAAAATTCTGGCACAACAGTGACGGTCACAGGCCTAAGTTGCAGTACACTCTTCATTAAATTGCCATGTATACAGGTAATTAATACATACATGTTCTCAGTATTTACACTTAAATTGCCCACAGTATTCTTTAGGTTTGTTCCAGTATTACTCAGAAACCGTCATCACATGCTGGATGTATGTGCACATTGTATAGTGTTTTAAAACTTTTATATTTCTCTGAACCTATCAGGTTTTTGTTGTACCATACGAAAGTACATTTGAAGGTACAGGGAAAGAACTAGGTGATTCACTTTTTTTGAAAACTTAAAAAACTAACTTCAAAATACTATAAAGCACTTCTATTACAAAATGATTCATTCAAATGAAATGTAATCTTTAAGTAACAGTGTAGTGAACCAAATAAAATGGGTTTTATTACCTGAAATATAAATAATCTCAAACAAAGCTAAAAATTTGCTCCTACATCTAAGTTTTCTTGGAAAAAACCTGGTAAGGCGCCTGAAACAGAAAGAGAACCAGGCATATCAGCTCCCAGAGAGTGTAAATATATTTTGTAAGACTGTAAGATGGGTTATCAGTCATGTGCCAAACCCTAAAAAACTTTTCTGTTTCATGGGACTCATGAAACTAAGCTTTAGAAATATGGCAAACACCTGTATACAACACAGAGATTGTTACACATTTTGTACATAACTAATTTTAACGTGAATAGGACAAAGAAAGTAGCTCGAATTCTCCTTGAAGCATCTTTGTCAGGATTTTTTTATTATGCTAGATACTATGGAGTCATCATTTACTGCTAGCCAGTTCAGTAGACGAGGGTGATAGGATGAGGTCACAATTTCCTTCACTGGCTGGGTCTAAAATGGACACTTAAATACATATTTTTTTATCTAAATGATCTTTCCAATCATGATTTCCTGACACACTCTCAACACAATAAGGGCCATAATTTCATTATTGAATGTTCAGTCATGCTTATGAACTCTTCTGGAGTTTTCATCCCTTGTTTCAAATTCCACAATCCAAAGTTTTGTCATATTCCATGTAGGAATGTCTTCGTTCTGTAAATATCATCTTCAT
This sequence comes from Ectobius pallidus, assembly GCA_964059195.1. Lineage (NCBI taxonomy): Eukaryota > Metazoa > Arthropoda > Insecta > Blattodea > Ectobiidae > Ectobius > Ectobius pallidus. The sequence continues at coordinate 52,309,197 of CAXKWD010000011.1, forward strand.
GGTTGTCAATCCATGGATGGGATTACTAACTACATAGTGCATGAAGCAAAAAGTAGCAAAATATTTGTTTTCCTTCCAGCAGTCACAAAACAGTTGAAGTTCTTCAACCTTGTTATCAAGGCATTTCATAATGAAATGAAAGGGAAACAAGGCTACCTTGTTTGAACCTTTTTTTGCCATGGTAGACACAGAAAACTGACTGCCCTGTAGAGAGAACATGAATGTTGAATGAATGCATCAATATAATTGATGTTTGTAGTACACATCTTTGGTACTTATTTGGTATTGGGCATTTTTAGCATAACCCATACACATTGCTTCCATTTTCTTTGTCTTTTCTTTCTTGTTTTCTTTGTCTTTGTGTTTCGCATCTAATTTGTATTGGTAGAATGTTTCAGCTTTTTTTGTGAAGAACATTCATGGTTGTCAGTTTTTTAATTTTTCTTTATCCTTTTATGAGGACAGCGCTTTCAGTTTGACTGAGAATTCCTGACAATAACTGCACTTGTCAGTTTGTGGGTATCCGTAAAATATGTTAAAATATGTTTGCATAATTTAAGAACACAGCTGACTCACAATAATGACATTGAGATAATGGTGAAATATTTTTGCGCACACTGCTATCCTTTGTTTGGGTTGGCGTATGACTTCCCTAATTTCTGCACTGCACTGTTGACTTACCTGTTTCTTTTCCTGTATGCCAAAACTTTAAAGGCAAATAAACCCAAGATAAGTTTTTTTTTCCCTGGGGCCTGTTTCATAAAACTGTAGTAAAATACTCTAGTAGCTTACTATAGTAAATTTATATTACTACCATAGTTAGTTTTTCTGTTTCAAATAATTTTCATAACCTTAGTAAATATTTTACTCTAGTAGATTGTCTGGTAAAAAACTATAGCTTGACATTCAGTATTACAGGAAGCCATGACACGAAATGGTCTCAATAGGTCAATGGCCAATACATCTTTATAATTTATGGCGATGTCAGAGTAAAATGAATGAAAGCTTTGAAAAGTTAATAATTTATTTCTACCATTAGCCAATTAAAATTTTCTGCTATCAAAGAGATCATGACTGTAAAGACTAAAGAGGGTATAATATCAACGTTCATCTGACTGTCCTTATTATTTATTTATTTAATCTTCCCATAGTTATGGGTTGCCTACACAGACAAAGAGTACCAGAAAAAAAACAGAAAGGTAATTGAACATAGAACATTGAAAAGAAAAAGAGAATAAAATTAATGAAAAATTAATACAAAATAGAAAATCATTAACAGTTACGATTAGGATTTATATATGTGATTCCTCAGTATTGAAACAGATCCTCTGAGGGTAGTAATAATTTTAATTCACTGGGAAGATGAAGCCACCAATTTAATGCACTGTTTTAGTTCATTTCCATCTACCTAAAAATAATAGCACACAGTTTATAACTATTAATACTTAACATGAGCTAGATAGTCTAAGATGAATGTTGATATCAAAGTTAAGATCCCAGACTTTATAAATATAGGTTATTGCATTCTTGGGCGAACTCCACAATCCTGATAGCCTTCTTTGGAGTTTCTTGCAGCACAGTTCCATACACAAGGTGTATGTTCGAAAATAAACAGTTTTGAAGATACATGCAAAAGAAATATGATCAGAAATATAAAATACTTGGCTGGTGCCTATTGGTTTATCATAAATATTTCAAACAACACCGCTAAAAGAGGCTTTAGAAACCGCATGCATGTCAGCAATTGCATGAAACTGGATTCCATGTTTTAACCAATATAGAGGTGGTTGTAGCTTTAATGCTAAAACAAAATTAATTGCAGCTTTGGAACAGTGGTATCTACTACCATATGAAACTGATTGAACATTAACCTAAAATGCTGATTGAATTCATAAGTTTTTTATGTCAAATTCTGACTTTAACCTAAATATTCTTTGCCTTATATTTTGTACAATTTACTTTTTGTTGTCACTTGAACTTAAAAACAACCCTAGTAAATAATTTTACCCAACTACAGACTTGAGTAGAAAACCTTAGCATTTTACTCAAGTCAAATACCAACACCAAAATATGAAACACCTTCTAGTTTAATCTGGTTAAAAACTAAAGAAACTACCATAGTACCTACTATAGCAATTATTTTTACTAAGAGAAACAGGAATATACTTTAGTTTTTAACACATTAAAGTAGAATGTGTTTCATGTATTTGACTTGAGTAAAATGCTAAGGTTTTCTACTCGGGTCTATAGTTGGGTAAAATTATTTACTAGGATTGTTTATTTTTTTGTTCAAGCGACAATAAAGAAAAAAATTGTACATAATATAAGGCAAAGAATATTTAGGCCAAAATCACAACTTGATATAAATAGAAAACGTATGAATTCAATCAGCATTTTAGGTTACTGTTCAATCAATTTCATATGGTACTAGATACCATTGTTCCAAAGCTGCAATTTATTGTGTTTTAGCATTGAAGCAGCAACAAGCTACAGACACCTCTATGTTGTTTAAAACAAGGAATCCAGTTTCATTGATATGCATGGGGTTTCTAAAGCCTATGTTAGCCGTGCTGTTTGAAATGTTGATGATAAACCAATAGACATCAACCAATATTTCTGACCATTAACTGTTTATTTTTGACATACACCTGGTGTATGGAATTGTGCTATGGGTCATTTATTGCATCTGCAAGAAACTACAAAGAAGGCTATTAGGATTGTGGTTCCCCAAGAATGCAACATAACCTATATTTATAAAGTCTGGGATCTTAACTTTGATATCAATGTTCATCTGTCTAGCTCGTGTTAAGCGTAAATAGTTATAAACTGTTTGCAGCAGTTCTTAAGTACCCCACAAGTGTCTATTCCAACATAAGCTATCATTTGTAGACATATGGAAATGAACTAAAACTCAAATTAGTTTTTAATGATAGTATAAAATTGTAGGTGTCGTGTAATGTATTTCCAACCGTTTTGTCGCACCACCTGAACCTCCGGAGATCCCGTAGGTTGGCCTCAAACCTAAGTCTGAGAAGCAGCAGAGTAGCAGAAGTTGATGTGCTGGTAGCGTTGATGTAGTGAAAACACAAATACTTGAAGAATAACTTTATTAAGCGTAAACGTAGATAAAATACACTATGGTGCAGTAGAGAGTGTGACAAGCACCTACTAACACCCGCAGTAGAATACAACACAATGCAAAAATCATACTCCTTATATATTCGTAAAAGACGTGGGAAGGTGATGGCTGCTTCTCGGAATGTCCGATAATCCTTATTGTTATCGTGCAACCATAGTGAAATATAAGAATGACACTCAGCAATTCACACGATAATCATAAGTCACCAGCTCCATTATCATATCGAAAGAATGCTGAATCTTGTAATTAAACTATGCATCCTGCTAAAGTGACAAGTTATCTGAAAGAACTCGGTGCCACAATGTCGCGTTATGCTTTATGCAATAAAGGCTTATTCAAACTAATGCAAAAATTTCTCACTATACCACATAGGCTTCGTCTTCCCAATGAATTAAAAATGTTTCAGTACCTGTATTTATAAGGAAAGTCAGATTAACGCTGATATCAAACCCTCTTTACAGTCATCATCTCTTTGATAGCAGAATATTTTAATTTGGCTAATGGTAGAAATAAATAAATAACTTTTTAAAACTTTCATTCATTTTACTCTGACATTGCTATACATTTTAAAGATGCATTGTCCATTGACCAATTGAGATCATTTTGTGTCGTATAACAGTAACCATGGCCTCCTGTAATACTGAATGTCAAGCTATAGTTTTTTTACCAATCTACTAGAGTAAAATCTTCACTAAGGTTATGAAAATTATATGAAACAGAAAAACTAACTTTGGTAGAAATATAAGTTTACCATAATAAGCTACTAGAGTATATTACTACAGTTCTATGAAACAGGCCCCTGGTCTTCATATAATAGGAATAAAATGATTGTAAAAAAATTAGAGGTAAATTTTGAAATATCATTTTCAATAATCCCTCACTTTCTTGCAGCACAATATGGGATTAAGCAAAAAACTTCAAAAAAGTGATTGTGATAGGCCCTTACAGAAGTTAGACCGCAGGTGCTATTATAGATAAGGTAACTACAAAAAATACTGAGGACATGAATATAAACATTGTTCAGTGCAACATATGTAGAGGGTAGTTGGGTGGAAGTCTAGCTAGGAGCAAGGCAGTAAGATTCTTTAAATTACTCGTTCGGAGGTAGAAAAATGTCTCTGTCTCCTTGGAATGGGATACATTCAGTATTGCCATCTGTTTCAGTGGCTGTGAACCTCATCTGATACATCACTCGAGCTTATTGCTCAATCACACTCAATGGAGTGCCATCTTCCAGAACTTCATTCCAACAAAAACTAAAATCATTTGACGCCTGATTTTAAATGATTAGCTATATTTTCCTAAGTGTTTTTATAAGCATTATTTTATATAAGAGACACGAACATCATTTACAATGAACTAGGCAGAGCTATTTGCTTGTCACTATATCTGACTTTTATGCTGACATTCCTACCATGTCAGCACTACAAACTCAAAGTGACCTGTGGCTCATAGAGCTAGGCAGCTTCAATCAATTGTTAAAACATAATTTTTGTTGTAAAATATTTAAAAATACATTTTAGGGAATGGTTTCAAGTTCTGCAAATAAACAAAAATGTAAAAAGGATACACAACATATAATTGATGTAATTATTCCACATGTGTGAAAATTAAGGATAGGCCTACTTGTTCCACTTATGTCTGTGAACAACTTTTTTCAAAAGCTCAGGGTAAAAGGTAAAAGACTTGACTAAAGATTTCTGTCAAAAGCATCTAGCCAGTTGAGAGAGAGAGAGAGAGAGAGAGAGAGAGAGAGAGAGAGAGAGAGAGAGAAGAAATTGACTACCAGTACACAATGAGAGAGCACATTCTGTGTCTAAAGCAAAAAAGTGTACCATACAAGCGTGGTCTACTCCATACACCTCACATAGAAGTGCCCAAAAAACTAAAATGATACAGGATTTCCACATTTTAGATTTACTGGCATCCAGTGGCGGATGCAGATTTTTTTCGAAGGGGGGGGATTTGAATAGATAGAAAGAGTACTAAAAAAAAAATTAGCTTACATATATAATTAGTTTATAAAACTGGCCACTTACATTGCATATATAGCCTTTTTTTCAAATTTCGGGGGGGGGGGGGGGGGAAGGATATATTCCCCCTATCCCTCCCCTGCGTCCGCCACTGCCGGTATCTCACACATGTTTCCTTTTCACCTGTTGCTTAGGCAACCTCCCATTAATATTTGATTCTGATAGAACAGCTACAGTATGTCTGTTTACATGTTCTGATAACTTGGAAGGTGGCTTCATTTTAGTCAAATCGATACTGATAGATAATCTGCCTAGCGACATATAGTGAGCGAGGTAAAAACTATATTTCCAGCCAAACAATTTGCTTTAATCTATTTAAATTCCCTATGTGTATAGGTACTTTTGTGCCACTCTGTATAGGACCTATATTTTCCTGTCTCAACTTTCCGAGGAATAGATGAGAACAGAATTAGTATTTGGACATGGGTAATGAGTTTTATGTTGGAAGCCATAATATGGCTTTTCGATTTGGCTTTAGGTAGAAGATGAACAGACCAGTTGCTGGATTGTGAATACAGTGTATTAAGTTTGATTTCATTGGTGTGCTGTGCACAAATCTAAATATCAATGTAGTCCTACTAAAGACTTTCGAAAAGGGTTAGGAAGTGTGCCTTCCTGTAACATTCATTTTGTTTCTAATAAGGGAGCATTGTACCTACAGGCTCATGTTGGGACATTAAAAGCATTCACCTTTCTTTGGGTTTTCGTGGTGCGAAGCTTCTTAATAAGTAGAAGTATGTTTAAATTGATAGTAAATATATAATTATTCAGTGTATCTGGAGATCGATTAGTCCCCTAGGTTGGGCAACAGTTCTGTTGTCTGCTAACCGCCGCTTACAGCTGTTCCAATTGAATTTTATCTGTTGCTTGTGAAGGATTCTGTTGTGGGCAATAAATGTGAATAGAGTTATCTGACCAATATTTTTTAGTACAACTGTCAAAGCAGTAATTTATAGAAATACAATTTTAGAAATTTCTTTCCTCAGCTAACAGATGATTAAAGGTTGAATGGCTGGTTTCAGCAGGATTCAGCTACAGTGAACACTGCTAATAAAGCCATGCATAAATTGTGAGGTGTGTTTGGTGACAGAGGCTAGCCTATAAGGCGTAAACTGAGGCCACGGGGTTGGGGCAGACATTCCTAACCTCATGCACAGTTCTATGGAGATGCTAGATAACATTTTTTGAATGCTAAGTTTGAAATACTTTACAAAGTGGTACTGGTGACGACGTCCATTTCAATTTATAACGGTTCTCCACAGTTCTTATAGTGAAACAACATCATAGTGAATATATTATAGATGATCATTACTTTCTATTGTTCTGGCTATAAGGCGTAAGCTGAGGCCATGGGTTAGGGCAGACATTCCTTCCCTCATACACAATTCTATATATAATGGAAAAAAGGAAGAATTAGTAAAGGCCAGCATTAAGGAGTTAGTGGGTAATGTTTCGCCTTATACCCTCAAAATAATAACGATAAACCAAGATTAGCAGTAGCCTCAGTTATTATTTTGAGGGTATAAGGCGAAACATTACCCACTAACTCCTTAATTTCTACAACCCTCAAAAAAGAAAAATGAAATTTATTAATCCTAAAGGCCAGCATGCTCTTCTGACCTGTCTCCATGCAATTTTATTTATAGGAAGCGTTAAAGAATAGTGTAGGCATCAAATCTGCATATATTAGAAGAATTGAAGAACATATCACGACAGAAATACAGGTAATCAGTCAACATTAACTTCTAGCAATGAACGTAAATTTTTTCCGGAGATGGGATTTTAGTATGGGATAGTATAGTATGGGATTTTACTTCTGCTTGCCAGTTGTTTACATGTAAATCTGGCAGTAGGCAAGGAGTTAGGCAACCCTCACCCAGTCCAAGGCCACCTGCCCAGCGGACTGCTCAATCTTTAGTCATACTCTATATCCTACATCTTTATGGATGTTCAAAACATTGAAATATGTTATTTCATAATCGCTTTAATTATTTTTTAAATATATTTCATGGCTCATGGGGATTTCCTCTTTTTATCTGCATGAAATTTGTTAATCCTGTGGATCGAGAGGTGAGTATATCACCAGTGGCACCAACTTTTGAAAACATTGGGTGGGCTCAACAGATTTTAAAATTTCCAAACTCCCGCCCATTATTTGGTTCATGAAATGGTCTTATATGCCTATTAGTATTGATATGACTACAGATAAGTATAACATTGCTCGAGAAATGATTTCGTTGTTTGTAATAACTAATAACAATAACTTTTTATTATTCAACCGCCTGGAAAGTGTTGTGTAGACTAGGCAATTCTTTAAAGTTTATGATATTACATAAACATTTTTTTATTTCTTCTGCCCGTACTATAGGTACTGTAAATAGAGGAAGTATTGTGTTCGACCCTGATATTCGAAATACACTGCTATTTTCAGAAGCTTGTCTGTGTAGATGAACAGCCTAGCTCGAGAACGAAACATCGCATAAAAATACAATTCTTTAATTTGGTTAGGTATCTTTTTGGGATGTGACGCGAAGATCGTCGACGATTTTCTCTTATTTTTATTGTTACTTTACATTAAGAAGATATAGTTTCTTGCCATTTTCTCAAAAAGGGGTCTAACGAAATTATTTAAATTTTGTACGTGACGTGCTTATACTAAAAGCCTGAACTTTTAATTGAAACTTTTTTCGAAAAAATTCTCTGATGCTCAAGGCTTGAATAAAATATTTAATGAATAATGCAAAATCAGTCTTCCCTGCTTTGCATTAGGTTGAAACAACTGAATACGCACTGCTTGCAATACAGCCTCTTAATCTATATCAGAATGTGAAGTGAGAAAGGTGTATTGCCCTTGCTTAGGATGAAGCAAGTTACGTGAATGCATTACATAAGATTATATTTGGGTTGTGTATCCTTCGGGGATGCAATGCGTTGTGGTATCTATTTTCTCTTCATTTTTAGAACCAATTTACATGAGAGTATAATTTTTCCGATTTTATAAAAAAACTGGTTTAAATTCCATACCTGAATATTATAATACAGTATGCACAATACAGGTATGTTATGTATTACAATATATTACACTAATTCCCAAAACTTTTATTTGTGCATAAGAAGATATGGTTTCATATAAGATTTTTGTCATATCAGAATTCCTTTCCACGGCCAATAATGCCCATCCTGTAATTTTTCTTAAACACAAGCATCGTCTAAATTCTAAATCTAACTTTTCATCGCTCTCATTATGTATGTTTAGAAAAGCAATGCGATTAAGTTCTTTCTGGACAAAAAATGTATTTAGTCTTTTGAAAGCGTAAACAGATATTCGACTGTGGCTGTGGAATCTACAATGAGAGATGTAAAAATTTAATGAATTCAGAAACTATTTCAAACGATCGTGAGTGAATCGAAACATGAAGTGATCGTTCAACAGCAGCCTGATTTTTGCTTTACAGGCATTCAACAAAGAAACATGATTTTTAGTAATAATAATAAATAATTATGATAATACTGTAACATACAAGTTATTGGGTGGATTTGAGCCACGAGTCCACATAAGGGGCGGCACTGGTCGTAATATTATATCCTCCTTCCTCGAGGTGTTTCTAGCATATAAAATACTTTTTTTTGCCTGAACGAAAGACTGGTAACCAACTAGTTATACAATAAATTGTCTAGTTATACAATAAAATGTCTTGGTGTCCTCTTAATACAAAATACTTTTTTTTTTACTGTACGAAAGATTGGTAACTAGCTAGTTATACAATTAAATGTATTTGTGTCCTCTATGAGAGAATGTAATTTTTCCTTAAAATGGAGACAACTGAACGTCATTATCATCCGTGAGAAGAATGGGTTCTTTTACTTTGATTGGTTTTTTAATTTCTTCTAAAACACAACATTGTAGGATTAAACTATTCGTCTGTGACTACAACTTTAGTTACAACAAAGTCGTACAAAGTTACAGTGAAATCTATAATTTAACAAGTGTGAGGCAAGATGATTGAAATTGGAATCCACGAGGGATCAGCGCCATTCTTCTCATAGCATTAGATTCGTTTACTAGTAAAAGCAATAACTATTGTGTATCGACTCTTTATCGATCGATTTAAATAATTTTGTTTCAATTACATTACATTTCAATTTACATTTTATATGAAATATTCAGTAGTGACAGTGGTAAAACTGTACGGTTTGTTATTAATGTATCTTCTTATTTTACTCGATATGATTGGATTCACTAGACTACCTTCTCTCGTGGTGATTATGCCTTGACAACGCCGGCCTAGTTCGTTATGGTAAGTAATACACACATTCTCATCTAGTTTTGTGATAGTGCAAATATGTTTATAGATTGGTTAGGTAGACTGCCTGTCTTTATCTTGCCAAGTTTGCTTGTAATGAATACAAATCCGGGGAGCCACGGTGAAGGAGACTGTGAGTCCCGCCTCGGGCATACGGAAAGCAAGGTCCGTTGAACA